>VZTY01027860.1:19402-43108 GCA_013400935.1 Turnix velox
GGTCTCACCAGGGCAGAGTAGAGGAGGAGGAGAACCTCCCTCCACCTACTGACTATGCTCCTTTTAATACACCCCAGGATGCCATTGGTTATTGATTGACCTGCTCTACACAGGAAAAAGTCATTATTTAACAGCTTAAAGAATTTAAAAGTAAAAAAATAAGCAACTATGATGCTATAGACAACAGTATCCTTGGGAGACATTACTTCTGAATTCAAAAAGCCCTTTTCCTATCTGTGCCTCTCTAACATAAAGATTTACAGCTCCAGCACTGGCTGATACCAGCACACAGACCATTCCTATTTCATTCCATCTCACATAATCTTTTATTCCTGGCTCTCTGTTCATAGAAACAGTATATTTTAAAGGCAACAAACTAGTGTTACTTCTGAGAAGATGCAAGTCAAACATTCATAAACCTCATTTCACTCTAAGGCCAGCTGACTGTGCAAACAGCAGGGGAAGAAGAGTCCAAAGCTATGAAACACGCTGATGTTTCTAAAGGTTTAGATGCTGAATACCAGTAAATTATAGAAGCTTCCCTAGTCTCAGAAACAACCTGGAAAAAGACAGCACAAGTGTTTCTATGGTGTTACTTTTAGATAGTTAATTGAATTAACTTCTCAAGTGCATATCTCACCCCTTATTCCAGTTAACGAGTTCAAAAGGTATGGCTCAAAAGCCAAGACAGACATGTAAAGAAAACATCAAATTAAGCACAATGTGAATTTGAAAACTATCCTAGCGCATTTATTCTCATTGAGATGCTCACCTAGACCAGGAATAGAAACATTTCAAATAAAATGAGTATCCATCAAACTCACCAGTGGATCTCAAATGTCAAGCTCTCAAAGCTAGACAGAAATCACCCAGTAAGTAAAATACTACCTGTCTATTAGATCAATGCTACTGATTTTACTGATTCAACTGACATATCATTCCAGCAGACAAATACCTAGAATCCAAGACTCTCAAATAACAGCCCAAAATTAATGGAGAGGGAACGCTTGTATCCTAGTGCTCAATGATTAGTCAGAGACCAATATACTTAGCACCAATGTGTGACTTGCCATTCCTCTATGTATCCCATGTAAAATAAATAGGAAGAAAGATCAGGTAACTGTTGTTCACAGAAAACTTAGAAAAAGCACTATAAAATACAATTTTAATGTGAAAATTTTGTTTAGACCTAATTCATAAAACGCCAAGAGTTGAAAGTGGTCATTCTGCCTTGTCTTACATACTAACACAGAGTATTCAGGTCTCTCCTTAGATCACATGTGCTACTTGTTTATATTACAAAGCTGTATTTATTATACTGAGACTTTCATTTTAACAAAAAAATCCTACCTAGATATACTAACAATTACAAACAGAAATTAACATTTTTTAAGCAGCACAACACAAAAACAAACAAACAAAAAACCTGGAAGTAATGTTTCAGCAATCCCTCACATGACCCATGCTTTAAGTTAATGTAGTTAATTTCCAAAGCTAGGGGAACAAAATGCACAAGCATATTACTTCTCAGCATCTCTTTGTTTTTGATTATGATGTGTTACAAAGAACAAGTGCAATGGAACATAACAACATGTTTTGTCTGCATCCTAGGAAATGTGTGTAACCTGTGTAGCAATATACTGAGCCATACAGGAAATCAAATATCAACTGACCTAAGCATATTTCAGCTTCTTACCAGTGCTCACCCTGTCATTTCATAAATACTATGTAACTTGAGATGTAAAAACCATTTCCCACTACAACAACTGATTGTTGCAAACAGCAGCTGCAAAGATGCCCTTAATACAACAGCAACAATTTTATTTCAATGATGGAGGCACAGGGGGCAAAAAACTAAAGAGATGGCATAGCCACAACTCTTTCCAGTTGCTTACTGCTATTCCTTTTCTCAGGACAAAGGTTTAGTCACTCTATGACATGCAGTATCAGCGCAGAGCAAGCCCATTATTTTTTGCTGACAGAATCCACCACCTTGCCCACAGAAATCAACACAACCTTTTTACGCTGAAATGAAGCTAAATTCTCCAGCTGCTCAAGGGATCTGATTTTTCAGCTGGAAGATGCTGTGTTGCTAATTGCAAAGCACTTAGCAGAGCAGTTTGAGTTTGTATTAGATGTTAGAACTGCCCTTCTGGCCCCACAGGTTATCCACTAATTAGTGTCTTCCAATCCAAATCCAACAAAAGCATTCCTATTTCACCATGGACAAGGCACCTACATTAACTGTAAAGATTATAATGTATCCACCTGATGGCTCCGTGGTAACTGCAGTTTCCCAAAACTGATGTAATTTTCTTATATTGATTTTTTGCAGTTCCTTCAGGAAAAAGGATGCTACCAAGACATTATGCCCTCATGAGGACAGGCTGAAGGAGTTGGGATTGTTCAGCCTGGAGAAGAGAAGGCACCTCATAGTAGCTCATCAATACATGAAGGGGGCTACAGAAAGGCTGGGGTAAGGACTTTTTAATAAGGTACAGGATGGCAGAAATAGGAGTCATGGATGCAAATTGGAAGAGGGGAAATTTAGGCTGGATATAAGAAAGAAGTTCTTTCCTGTGAGAGTGGTGAGACACTGGAACAGGGTGCCCAGAGAGGTTGTGGATGCCCCTTCCCTGGATTTGTTTAAGGCCATTGAGCAACCTGGTGTAGTGGGAGGTAGTTGGATCTAGATGATCTTCAAGGTCCCCTCCAACCCACACCATTTACACTTCCATACATTGCAACTATGCTACATTCAGAAAGCACCTCTAAGAGAATATTCAAAGCATTCCTCTGAAGCAAGTAGTTTTTAGCTGAAAACATTGCCAGAAATAAAGAATAAAAACGCAGTTGCTTAGCTTCCTGCCTCAGACTATAATGAAACAAATTCCCCTTTGCTTTCCGCAAGGAGATACAGCCAGAAGCACCGAATGAAAGGACAAATCTGCTGGGAGAACTCAGTTTGTAGAATCGGAAAGAAAATTGCATGCAGGAGGTGGGAAAAACAAACAAAGCAATAAAATAATTACCCCAACAAACAACTTTGATTTTAATATAATTTTTCCCTACCAATGCATATTAATACATATGGTGTCCATGCCTATGTCTTATTCAGAAACATCCACATTGCTGACCATATTTATTTTTACAGAAATCTGGAGAGACAGTATGTTGCCAGTTTGTCCATTTGACAATCTTGTTTTTTATCTCTGAAGATGAGCAGAAAGGAGCTGGCAGGCACCAGTGAGCAGACGGCCTTACAGTTCACTGCCTGGAGTTCATCTGGACTCTGCTAGAAATAGCTGGAAGGCAGATGATGGACACAGAATGTGCAAATAATGACCAGTAGATTTGAGGGCAGCTCTGATACCCTCTTATCCTCCCACTAACTCTTCCCATTAATTCACCAAATCGTTCAAAGATCTGCAGGAATAAAAGCTTTCCGCCTGAATGGACTTCACACTAAAGCATCCAAATGAGACTGTAGTGGCTGTGATCCAACTCCTGCAAACTAAATTACAGTAATAAAACAGCCTTTCATACAATTTTATCTGCAAGGATCCTACAGCTCTGTGATGGCCTTATTACATGGCATAGATAGGTAATATCGCAATGAAAAATGCAGTAAGTTTTCTGTAGTTTTGGATCCAAACCCAACATACACGATGTTGCACGAGCTCCATTATCCTTTTAATACAATAAACAAAAAACCCCACCAATAGCAAAAAACACTAAAACTTTTTCCCTGAACTGAAAGTTCTTCATGCTGAAAAGTTCTTCAGGGACAGCACACACTGTCCCTTATGCCAAAGCACTGGATTGCCAGTCTCTCAAATCACAGAAACACAGAATGTCAGGGATTGGAAGGGACATCAAGAGATCATCCAATCCAATCTGCTGCCAGAGCAGGAACATCCAGACTAGGTCATACAGGAATGCATCCAGATAGGGTTTGAATGTCTCCAGAGAAGGAGATGCCACACCCTCTCCGGGCAGCCTGTGCCACTGTTCTCTCACCCACACTGTGAAGTTTTTTCTTCTATTTCTGTGAAACCTCCTGTGTTCCAGCTTGCACCCATTGCCCTGAACCCTATCACTGGAGGTCAGTGAGAAGAGCCTGGCTCCATCTTCCTGACACTCACCCTTTACATATTTATAAACATGAATGAGGTCACCCCTCTGTCTCCTGCAAGCTTTCTCAGAAGGGAGATGCTCCAATCCCTTCATTACCTCTGTGTCTCTGCACTGGACTCTCTCCAGCAGTTCCCTGTCCTTCTTCAACTGAGGACCCCAGAACTGGACAGACTATTCCAGATGTGGTCCCACCAGGGCAGAGCAGAGGGAGAGGAGAACCTGTCTCCACCTACTTTTAATATCCCCCAGGATGCCATTGGCCTTCTTGGCCACAAGGGCACACCTGCTGTCCACCAGGATGAGCCAGGTCCATTTCCCCTACACTACTCTCTAACAAGACGGTCCCCAACTTATATTGTTCTTATATTGTAAGACCCTACACTTGCTAATGTTAGATTTCATTGAATTTCTCCCTGCCCAACTCTCCAGCCTGTCCAGCTCTTGCTGAAGGCAGTGCAGCCTTCTGGTGTGTCAGCCACTGCTCCCACACCACTACCCTGCTTAGACCAAGTACTATGGCTAATACTGTAAGTCAGACTCAGTAATCATTCCCCAAATGCTGCACATATTGGCACCGTAGAGATTCCTGGCTGCTCTGACACATCTCTCAATAACAGCAGTTACTAACAATCTGTGGTAGAGGCTCTAATACTTCTCCTTCCTTACAGGAAGGAGTGCAAGGCTTCCTTAAAATGACTTGAACATCAGCAACCTTTGTGACCTAGAGAGGATGCTTTCCAGTTGAAGTTATTTTCATTACATCAATAACATACAATAACTGGACATAGAAATGGGTTTTATAAAAAGGCAGAATAAGAAGAATACAAAAGGTGGATAGATAAGCATTTTAGTTAGCACATCAAGTGCTCTTCCATCTTTGCAATGCAAAATGAAGCAGCGCATATCAATTTAAGACAATATTAAATAAATATAAGCCATCTGCAGTAAAATTAAAAAGAAAATCCACAGAAGAAACATTTTGGACAACTCAGGCATATTAAAACATTTATTTCCAGTGATGGAGACTCCATAACTTCAGGTCAGCCAGTTATAGTACTCCACCAGTCTCACAGGAAATAAATTAAAAAATTAGGGGTTCCTTATGTTCATGCAGAACCTCCTGCATTTCAGTTTGCACCCACTGCCCTTGTCCTGTAACTGAGCTCTGTCTTTGCACCCTCCAGATCCCAGCTGTCTCAGCCATTTCTCATATGACAGATTCTCCACTCCTTTAACCCCTAACCTTAATGGCCCTTTGATAGACTTCCAGCTCCATATCACTTCTTTACTGAGAAGTCCACAACTGGACACAGAACACCAGGACTCCAGATTCCATACAGATCAACACTCAGAATGATTCTGTCCTCACCTGAGCTGAGCAAAACAGGCACAACTGGACTAAAGTGCAACAGAGGAGAGTTTCATGGAACAGGAGACAAGGGAATTGTCTAGAATTCCTTTTTTTCTTCCACATTCAGAGGATATATAATAATGACACATATAAAGAGGGTACATATAACAACATGAACAGAAACACAATTAATAGGATCAATAGGAACTTCAGGATACATATTCTTCCTGTATACAGTTTCTTCAATAAAATTCAAGAATATTCACAAGGGTAGAGAGTTTCCCCCTATCTCTATTTTCTTGGCAGACACTTTTTTTCCCCCAAGCTAAAAATACAGGAATTTTCCCTCTCTGCATATGAACCCCCAGCTTTTTGAAAGACAGTATGAGTAAGAAAAACAGGAGCTGGATTCTAACCCCTTCCTGCATCTGCACTATTTCCTCAACAGGGAAGTGCATCAGCAGTTTGCGGCATTTGCTCCCTTAAAAGGAAGGCTTTCCAGACACATGGAGGACACCACTGCTTATCTCCCAAACTTAACTCCCAAGCTTGTTCCATATTTAAAACACAGCATACAGCTGGATTGGCCAGCAGAGCTCCTCTGCACCTCACCTCTCACCTGTCAAAAACATACCAAGAAACAGGCAGAGAACAAATACAGAGCAACAGAACTACTAATTTTCTTCTACAGGAAGGTTCAAATGATTGCCGGCTGGCTGCCCAGATAACGATTGGTAATTTAGTGCCACATTCCCCCAGCAACTGCCCAGCTCTGATAAGACAGTCTCCAGTAATACAACTTTAATTTATAGATTTTGTGTTTTTTGGCTAGGACAGACTTCCCAAAACCAGCTGGGTTTTAACTCTTGGTTATTTGCCAAATTGTAGTAGTCTAAAGGGAGAAACAGAAACAGATGAGCTGGCTGGCAGATAAGCATTTTTGCTGGAGTAAAAGCTTGTCTGCTAGAAAATCAGATTTACAAATCTGAGTAAGAGAAACACTGTCCAGTAAGAGCCAACCCAACCATTTGTTCCCATTTATGATCACACAAGAGACATGCTTATACAAACACATTCTTGCTATGAATAAAGTGTTTTTCCAAGCTTTCAACATAGGGCTGGAGCACCTCCCTTGTGAGGACAGGCTGAAGGAGTTGGGGTTGTTCAGCCTGGAGAAAAGAAGGCCCAGGGGGCACCTCATAGCAGCTTATCAATACCTGAAGACGACTACAAAAAGGCTGGGGCAGTACTTTTTAATAAGGTACAGGATGGCAGGACTAGGAGTCATGGATGCAAATTGGAAGAGGGGAGATTTAGGCTGGATATAAGAAAGAAGTTCTTTCCTGTGAGAGTGGTGAGACACTGGAACAGGGTGCCCAGAGAGGTTGTGGATGCCCCTTCCCTGGATTTGTTTAAGGCCAGGCTGGATGAGGCATTGAGCAACCTGGTGTAGTGGGAGGTGTCCCTGCCCATGGCAGGCAGTTGGATCTAGATGATCTTCAAGGTCCCTTCCAACCCAAACCATTCTATGATCTGCTTTTAACAGCTCCACAGTGACTGCCTCTGAGCATACTAGGCATTTCAAAACCTTCCAGAAGTGGGGCATGTTCTCAAAGCTCTAACACATAGTTACCAATAAAAGCAGCATCAACTCTAAGTATCTGCAAGCTGCCCCTTGAGCGTTTTAGATGGTGTATTGAGTCAGTGATAATATAAATATGCCTATATTACCCAACATTCTTTAACATGTTCTTGCACTGGGTCCATAAGTGAATCCTCTTAGTTGTGGTAAGCACTTTGCAAAATTAACCATCTTCAATAAGGACTTCAGAGTATATTTAGGTTTTCTAGTGGTAAATACCTATCAAACACAGAGAATAATCTCCGGTATCTATTTTTCTCTTTTACTAGATACATTTGCTTCTGCTATGGTCTAACTTACTTTTTTCCTAGAACCATCTTTGTTATTCTGTGTTCTTTTCATCTTCACCTTAAATTTGTAAATTATACAATTTCCTGATAATTTGCAAGCACAATGCCTTCCACATTCAGACCATCAAACAAGAGAACATGTCTTCCACTACTCCAAAAGTAAAGATAAAGTCAATTTAATATCTTACTGATACTGAAAAGCTAAGTCTTGCTCTCCTCTCCTCATTTTCAGTTGCCTTTGCTTGTTCTGGCTCTTGTGCCAGCTTTAGCACTCACCTGATCCCTCAGAGAGCTGATTCAGCTCATTAAACCAGCAGAAAATAGATTTGTTGTTGTTTGGGCTTTTTGATGGGCTACTTTTCCTGTAGGGACAGATAAAACCACTTAGCCCATTTCACCTAATTGCAATCTCATGCTGGTTTACATCAGTTTAAATCAATCTAAATTGGAACAGCCATCTTCATCCATGCATTTCTTCCACCTACACAACTGTGTCGTTTCCCTTGTGCCTGGATGGTGAGACTGCTAGGGAGGCTGACTTCAACCCTAAAGTAGTCACTTTTTTTGGTAAGGTTACTCCTTTCTGGCTTCTCTTGCTAAATTTTGCGGGTACTCAAGAAATTAATTTCATCCTCAGCAGAACTGGATCTGCACTTCCACCACATCACACCTGAGAGCATTCTGCAGTGCATAAAGACACACATATGGATACTTAAGTCCCTCTTAACTGTGGGGGGCACTTGCTAAAAGGTCATAGCCTGTTTTATCTCCACACAATAAAAATTCATCTCAGATAGAAATATCTCTTGATTCTCCTCTGTTCCTTAGACAGCAATTTGCATTCAGCATCTTAAATACAGAAAATAATGCTATTGATTTTATTACTATCTGCCATATTGTAAAACTGCTGTGTACAGAAGTTCCCAACAAGCAGAAACATCACGCTGTAATGATAAGGCCAAAGAAATACAAGGATTCCAAGTGACTATTCCTTCTCCCATGATTTCAGGCCTTTTCAGAACTACTCTCATGCTTTTATTCTTCTAAGCATTTTATATCAAACATTAATATTCAGTTTTTATACTGTACTTTTTAAACAGAGCATCTATTTTTCACCATCCATTCATCCAATTTCTAACTTCCAGAAACATCTACTTTTCACAATCACATTCTAATGCTGCACTGTTTCTCTTAAGTATTTTTGAGTTTCCTCTTTTTGATAGTGTGCAAAGTCACACTGGCTCCCTCATCTCCCATATGCAGTCCACAAGCATAAATAATCTAAGCAAGTCTAAGCACATGCTTTGCTCTCATCTCTGGAAATACACTGTTTCCTGACAACTTCACTTAGGAAATACAAAATGTTTTACTAGGCTTTCACATTACTCGAGCTGAGGTCCATTAAATGTTTCTTATGGGAATATGCTACACTACTATTCCACAATAAATTATTATAATGCTGGGCATTACCATTAGCATCACTCATGCCCTTTTATGTCACTGAGGAGAGAAAAGGACAAGATCTCCAATGTAGTTTTAGAAATCTTCAGTCCAAATGGCTAGAGTATATAAACACTCATGGTAGAAGGCAGCATAGACATAGACAGACATTACTTCTTTTTGCTTCAGTTTGTTACTACCTGCTTAGTAGTGGTCCCAGTCTTCATGACTTTCTGTAGGGAAAGTATGTACATTAAAAAAACCCAAACAAAACCCAAAAACATTTTTAGCATGTTGCAGTATAAGTTTTCCCCAGATTCAATCACACCTAGAATCACAGACTATCAGGGACTGGAAGGGACCTCAAGAGATCATCTAGTCCGATTCCCCTGCCAGAGCAGGAACACCCAGATCAGGTCACACAGGAAGCCATCCAGACAGGCTTACAATTTCTCCAGAGAAGAACCTCTCTGGGCAGCCTGTTCCAGACCATATGAAAACCCAGAGTGTCTGAAGGATGTGCCCTCACTGGTAGAACTAAGCAGAAAATAAGCAAATTTCTTTCACGACATCACTGGCTATCAACTTAACCCTAGAAAGCCTATATTGACATCAAGCTTTTTACCATCTGTTTCCTTATACATCTGTACCTTGAGTCCAATCCTACACATTTAACAAGCAAAATAATTATCTGGTATCATCACAGATCAGAAAAAAGAGATACAGTCTACAGGAATCACAAAGGAAAAAAGTAACAGCATTTACTTACCGAAGGATTTCTTTCCGAGTGAAGAATGTGCAATCCTGTTAAAAAACAAAATGTGTTACTGTACTATTCAAATACTGAGAACAACAGCAAATGACTGGTTTTCAACTCAGGTCTAGCAGAAAATCATTAAAGATGCCATTTTTGCACCATCTGCTTTAGACTCAGAAAACTATTTAAGCTTTAAATAACTGAAATATCCTAAGAATATGGCTATCAGGAGAAAAAAATATACTAGTAATATGAAACTTTAGAAAGAAAAAAAACTCCATCTTTCTGAAATACTGTGGAATGACCAGACCAGAAATAAAATTAAACCAAAAAAAGTACACTATAGGCCAAAAGCATTCAATAAATGGAGCTAGAATGCTATAAATAGCAAATAGATGAAGAAAACTATCTTCCTACCTGAAGTAGCTTTCTAATGAAGGCAAGTGATTTAATAATCAAATTTTGTACTTATTTATTAGTGATTTATTCTTTTCTAACAATTACTTTGCACTGTGGTTATATTTTCAGGTGCTGTGAGGAATCATAATAAGCATTAACAACCCAACCCCCATCTTCTTATCTTAGAGCCTGATGAGGGGGAATACATAGGGAACAACCACCAAGCCACAAGATTCTCCCTCATAATTCACCTTTCCCACAGGCCTATCTGGTGTGGCAAAGCATTTACCTAACAATTCGGCTGTTAATAGTTTTCCAACTTTAATGTAAATATATTTAAAACAGATATTTTTAAATCAGTTAGTGACAAGGTAACACCGTCAGACTTGATAAGTCATTCTTAAGAGTACAAAGTGTGACTCCCACAGTCTTGCTCTCGTGTCAACTAAGAAAAAGCATTTCTTTCATGAGCTGAGAATCATCCTGGTGGAATGCCTGCTTCTTCCAGGCTGGATGTAAGCAGCTGATCACAGCTAGCAGAAGCAGTCAAACAGCTTGTCTCAGGTTCCAGGTACGCTCTCAGTCCTGTGTGGTATCAATTACTGAGTTTGCTTGCTCTCTTCCATATAAAGTGCTTGCAGAAGCAGCTCTTCCCCCAGTGTATTGTGTTACAAGGCACAATTGGAAGCACCTTGTGAGCTGCTGACACTGATGTCACATTGTCTGTAACTGCACAAAATGAAATAGGAGCCAGCTGGTTAAGTCTTCATTAATTCCAGCACATGCAACACTTACTGTCAAACTGGCACTTAAGGATGCCTCATTTACTAAGGAAAGGCAGGTGCAATCTTACCAATGACTGTAATGCCTTCAGCAGCAATTACCCCTAACTAGACAGACTAAAGAAAACAGGAGAAACTGTTACTTAACTAGAAAGCTGACAGGGAATTGATATGCAAATGGTAATAAAGATGAAAAAGGAAAGTTATCCTTTATCTTCCAGAAATCATGCAAAAGCTTCACTGGAAGACACAGATCCCTTTCACTGAAGGTCCATATGATTACTTCTCTTTAAATATGAGTAAGCTTACATCTTTGACAACAAACCCTATTGTCTGCCTTTTCTTTTTCAATAAATTTTTTTACTAATATAATCTAGAAGACACTGAAATTGAAAACGTTGATATCAGAAGTAGTTGCAAGGGCTCATGTGACAACTACTCCTGACTGCAGCATTCTAATGATGCCTGCTAATTACATGGAATTGTGTGTCAGGGATGAAGGATGTCAAAAAAAATTACAGTGGTTTCATGGACCACTTGCAGAGACCTTAAAGCTACTCAGGGTCAGAGCACTACAAATTAATTGTGGCCAGGACGATCCACAGCAGTATCATAGACTCCAAGAAATGCTTTACCATTAGGCAGCTTGTCTGGTCTCAGATGACAAATGTGAAAGCCATGGCTCCAAGCTCCCTCTGAAAGGCAAGCCCACTCTTCCTTACCACCCTCAGCTTCTTGCTGCCTCTTCTTTTGTGCAGACTTCATAAGGAGGAGGAGTATAACTGCATCAGAGAACTCTGAAAGAAGGAAACTAACCTAGCAAAAATGGACTAACTTTCAGCTTGGATCATTCCCTTTGATTGGCTCAAATGTAGCATTGATAGTGCTGGTACAAAAGATGAAGCTAAACCAAGAATTTATTGATGGCAGCAAAGAGGTGCTTTCTTTCTGAAAGCACAGCCCTAAATTGGACTAAAGTCACAATGGAACAGGGGTCTAAATAACGTGATTATATTTTATAGCTGCTGGAAATCCAGCAATTTAATTCCAATGCCCTAAAAAACTTCTGCTAACAACTGTCCCACTGTGGGTTTTAGCTTATTTGCAATAGAGGCTTTCTCTTGAAAAGTCACCACTCCAGCCCCTGAGCAAACTCCTCCTTCTCTAAGATAAACTGTCCCACTCAGTCTGTCACTGGGCCCTTAATAATCAGGTTAATTAGAAGTCTAACATAGAGGATCACTGCTGTTTTTTTGGAGACAAGATACCACTGGAACAAATCTCCAACTATCCACTTAACTTCCTTACATCCAGCACAGCGAATAAAACAAAGCAAAGAGCAGATTTCCCATTGATTTTAATGAGGTCATTAGCTTATATAATGAGACTTGGTTCTCAAATTTGCATTTAAGTAGCTTAGCTGGCTCTTCAAATATTTTGCAGAGAAGATAGTCAGGTAGCTGGCATATTTATGGGTGGCTTTGCTCTTAGCTGGTAGCATGACATTCTGCAAGTCACTCCACATTGATTCTAGAGTTAGGAGCCTCTATTCTTAAAATTTACTTTATAAAAGAGCAAAAATCCAGAGGCTAAGAGTTTTATCATTTGATTTCCTATGTCGGGTGAATGCCTCTTTAGGACAGAACAGGAACAGACTGAAATATGATAGCTCATTACATTTTACACTAGGCTCTAAGTTTTCAGTGCAAACTCCTGGCTCAGTTCTGCTTTGTATTCAGTTCTATAGTGATTTGTACTGTAGGTAGGAAGAGAGATAACTGTGCTGAGTGTGCATAAACAGTGTAGCATGAGGAATGGCTCCAGAACCCAACCACATGTCAGCTGTTCTGTTGGATCTCTTGGAAAAGGGGATATTCAGGCTGGATGTAAGAAAGAAATTCCTTATGGTGAGGGTGCTAAGACACTTAAAGAGGTTGCCCGGAGAAGTTGTGGATGCCCCTTCAATCCCTGGAGGTGTTTAAGGCCAGGCTGGATGAGGCATTGAGCAACCTGGTGTAGTGGGAGGTGTCCCTGCCCATAGCAGGGGGGTTAGAACTAGATGATCTTTCAGGTCCCTTCCAACCCAAACCATTCTGTGATTCTATCTATTGCCAGTGCCAGGGCACAGCATCCAATTTATGAATGGCAGCAGAGTCCACTGAATAAAAGATTCTCACTTAACACCTTTAGGAGTGAGTACAGGTGTGCATAAAGCACAGTTTGCAATGGAAACTAATTTCATGTAGATAGGCAAAACACTTCTCTACAGAAAAGAAGAAAAACTGGAGAATGCAACAATAAAAAGTAGCAGTGCTCATGTATACAGATCTATTCTGAAATAACATTTCTTCTTTAATCCTGTCTTATATATGTATAATTTCATAAGGGCAGGTTGAGTCTGATCCTGCAACAGCTCCACTGGAAAGCTTTATAAGTAAGGAAATAATATGAAACAGTCTTAGCAATACAAAATCACTCCAAATTAGAAAAACAGCCTCAAACAAAAGCCAGCAAGCCACAGATAACATAACCCAGAGATTACCAGGAATGCTGACAATATCCTCAAGGCAAAGCTGATTAGATCCATACTTAGATCTTACTGAGCAGCTTTAGAGAAATGAAGGATACAATATTTTACTGTTACTGTTTTGGGTTTAATTTTTGAAGTCACAATTTAATGTTCTGAACAGTAATGAAAGTACGCAATGTGTGTAAGAACATTTAAGTAAAACACCATAAAAACATCATCCTATGAAGTATTCATAAAGTTGCTGGATTGGAATCAAATGAACTCTCATAGAAAATCTGTTCTTAATTCTATTCTTATAATGTTTCACAAATGCAATCACTGCTTTTCCTTTAGTGGTCATACAACTAACGTTGGTATAGAGTTGTGTGTACTTAGCAGGATATTTATGTATTTACATCCTAGTAAATATGAAGGGTTACTGGAATTGAATGAAACTAGCACCGGTCTCTGTTGTGTAACTATAAAGGTACTTCAGAGAACCTACATTTAAACACTGGGAAAAAATCCTTTCAGAATTAGTATCTACATTAAAAGTAGTATTGATATACATAATTTTAAAGACGTTGGCTGCATCAGAATATCAATGGAGATTTTTAACGCTCAGCCTGTATTTATTTATAATCATATATGTTTTAGAACTACATCCAGAGCAACTAAAACACACAAAATTAGATTTTTGGGATATTTTAGTCAGATATTAGCAAGGAGTAAGAACCTGTCAACTAAAGTAATTCTACTCAACCTAAATATGCACCAAATGGTAACATGAAACTGAAATCTGACTAAAGTTTAATTTCACAAAAATCCTTTTCCATTATCATGCTACTTAAAATTTCTGTATCAACAGCAAATTCTATCAAACTGAAAAGTACTTTTTAAAGAAGACTGGGAAGAATTTATGATGAATATCCTTGTATTCTTCCAAAGGGTTCGTTTTCATCACAGACCATGAATAAGCTATGCACAGCTTTTTAAATCAAAAGACAAGGACCCAGTTTAAAATTGTGTTAAGAAATGCCACTCATAAAATGAAAGTGGCATGTTTCATCTAGTTTTGCATAATTTCATGACGTATAGTTGAGACTCAGACTATGAGCATGTCAGAAAGTTTTAGACCAATTGGGTAAAGCTATTTAATTTCATTAATACCACATTAATGATCTGAGAAAAGTAAATGTTAGCACTTTAAGATGATTATTTTTCTGTAGCTTAGTCTTTACTCCAGAAAAGTAAAGCAACTTACGTATGGTTTTACTGTACTTTAAGCACATTAGCTTCTTAATTTTCCATATCCCTTTTGCCCCCCAGAAGCACCTCCTATGGAACAAGCACTCAGCAAAAGAAAGCATTAAAAAAAAGAGATTTCACTCCTAAAGTAGCATTCAGGTGATGTGGGCTCAAAGCAATCTGTCCTCTTGCCAGCACTCAGTTCCACAGAAACAATGGAAGGTACAACCAGATAATACAAGGGCCAGAAATATATAAAGAAATTTTAAGTCTAAGAGGAGGTGACTGAGATTTTTAAAAGCTTTTCAGTAGGAACAGTGAGGAATTAAAAAAAAAAAAAAGTAATTCTGTTCTAAATTATTAAGTTGACACTTTTGGTTTTGATATACTGATACCATGGACTCTAAACCCCTAATATTGTAAGGAGTACAGCAGAAACCTATAGGCATATAAAGTCACAATAAATTACCCAGTTCTCATTTGGAAAAAAAGAAAGAAAGGGATAATCAATAATTCATTCTCGATGCAGACACCTGGCTGTATGTTAGGGTTCAGATGTGCACAAGAGACTCCTGCAAAGGGAAACATGGTCCACAGTGTTTTACTTTGGTCCAGTGTTAGAGGACATGGCAACCAAACTCATGTTTCAAAAAATTAAAAACCTTCATTTTAAAAAATTTTTGATCCATTACTCCATTCTGCCCTTTTCTGTTCAAAAGGAATTCCCCAGATGAGAAAAGGGGAAATAAGATGTCATGTCAAACTCCCAAGTCAAACAGCTGCTTTTGCTTGACAGCAACTGTGTGCTCTCCCACAACACAGTGAAGAGGCAAGAGCTCTCGGTGGGGGAAGCACAGCAGCACACACAGGATTTCTACATTTATAGCATCCAAGATGTGTGCAGTAACTAATGGATCGGGGGCAAATCACCAGCAAAATAATGACTGACTGTTCACAGCAGGAGGCTAATAAGTCCCTCCTGACAAATTCTGGAGATCAGTCACTGACCTGAAACTTGTTATTTTAGTCTACTTATCTTTGAGCCAACTGCTATTACTAGCCAAACAGCACTTACCAGGTGCTATTACTAGTAAAAAATGATCCAGCACGCCACTAACAAACTACAAGTCTGCCTGGAACAAAGAAATCCCACAGGCTGCCTGAATCCACTGGGCCCAATGGCTGCCAGGCTTGGAGAGCAATTACCCAGCCTTATGCAAGGCAGGGGCTGCAAAAGCCATTAGAGAAAGGTGATTTCTACATGCAGAACAGTGAATTAGGGATGACATTTCAGCCCTTGTACTGCCAGCTTATGTCAAGACAATAACATTATTTACATTTGGATTTTGTTTTGTTTCACTGCAGTTGGGCTCTGCTCAATGTTCACTTTGTTAGTAGGAATACAGACAACGGGTTTTTTACAGATCTTTAATTTCTCTCTTTCCCTTTGAGAAGGGATGTAAAAAAAGTCTTTAGACTCCTAATTCTAAGACTCTTAACTTAGAATAATTCATTACAGTGACAGCTAGGGAGGCTGAGATGCATAACAAAGTGGAAGAAGCTTCATTTTCACATTTATAGAGTCACAGAATTGTTAGGTTGGAATACATCTTTAAGATCATCAGTTCTAAAATGGCAAGAAATTGCCAGGAATCAAATAAGAGCATTTAACTTATGCCATATTTTCACCATGAGATAATGTTTTAAAGTATTTTAGCATATATACCTAGTCTGACTCCATGTGGCTAAACACATAAAAGCAGTAAAAAGCCCATGCTAGCTGTGACTGAAAAGAAAATTGGTATTTAAAACCATCATTTCTAACTTAAGAACTTGAAGGAAACTCCCTGAAGGTAAAAAGAAAGTTGGCTACTTTTGTGTGCACTGCATCTGTCTCCTGGTTGTGCTGAGATAAGGTGCAAGCTGATTTCCTGGACTGTTAATTCTATGCTTATCCCTTCACGTAAGAGAGAAATGTAGCCAGCCCTATCTCCACATCATCATAAGCTGCCTCTCTCTTTGGCACACTTCCATGCAACATATTGTCTCCCTGTATTTTCAGAAACTTCTTCAAGATAGGTTCCTGCTATCCACTTCATTAAGATTTGTGATGAGATGAAACACAAGTGAAAACTGAGGCTTTTTTTTTTTTCCCCTACTACAAATTCAGTTGATGCAGGGGACAGCAAATAAAGAAGTACCAACAAACTATCCTGGACACAGAAAGCAGACTTCTTCTGTTGGGGTAAGAAACTTCAATCCAGGCATGGCTACATGGATATGGATACCTATTCTGGAATTACAGTTAGCATATTTCTATGACTTACACTTAGAGGAGAAATTAGAAAAGAGCTTTCTGGTTTTTTCCCCTCTCCCCTTTGTTGACAGCAAAAGCATGAGGGAGAAAAAAAAAAGGTTATTGCTACACTTGCTTTCTTTAAATATCCTCAGTGGAAAGATTCTACTAAGAACTCCCATTGTCAAGCTTTTCACAGTCTTTACCCTGCTTTGTAGCCCAGATATAGAGGATCTGACTCTTTTCATAAAGAGAAGGGAATTAAATTCAGTACATTTAGGATCCCATCCTTACAACATTGTAACACAGCTGCTGGAAGGATACAGCAGAATGCATGCATGCAGGCTACAAATGAAGTTTTTGGTTATATTTGGCAAAAACAATTCCCTAAAACATAAATTTCCCCAACCCCACAACTTATTAAGATTATGCCTTCCCTTCCCTTAATGCAAACTAAATTCTCTTACCTGGTAGGCATCTAGCTGTTCATCAGTAAATATCGTTTGCTTATTACCCATCTTAAATGAGGAATTCTTCCTCTATGTAAATGCATCCCATTAGCAGTAGCTGGATTCCTCTGTATTGTAGGCATTTAGAGCATATGTACTCCGTGAATGTGCTGAGAAAATCCCAAAGCCTGCATTGAGGAAGGACACAGCACTGAGAAATCTTTGCTTGACTTGAGCGTGCTGGGAAGGAAAGCATTAAAATCACAGGCAGGTGTCTCCCAGAAACAGTAGTGCCATTCTCCCCCCTTTTCAGATGCTTTTCTAAGAGGCGTACAGAGCTTTTACAATATAAGACTCTGAGTAGCCAGTACCAGGAGGAATCAGCTCTCTGGTGCCTCACTCCCTCGTTCACTCTGCAACTTCAGGGCGCTCCTGCTCGGCACCTTCATGGCTCTGAGCAGCTCTGCGTCACCCGATGGCGCTCGGCAGCGCAGTCGTGTTGCACACGGCAAATCTAGGAACTAGGGAAATGGATTAAGAGATGAAAGTACATCCTAATGGGTGCTGGGCTCTAACCCGCAGCACGCTGTCAGCGCTAGATACAACTGGACGGAGGTTCAGCGAATGGAGAGCATCCCCACAGCATCCCCATGTGCCGCAGGGGCTGTACACACCGTGGCTATAACCAGCCATTGATGTAAAGAACGTGAGCTCGCTGCCCGAGGTGCCAAACTCCCTGATATGTCAGTGAATGCAAGCATTTCTTCTCACTTTAAATAAATAATAATTTGAAAAATCAGATTAAAAGTAGTTTAAACAGACTTCCTCTGCTCAAGCGGGCACAGCTGGGGAGAAAAAAAATGCTACCGCAGCCCCAAGCTAAGTTAGAAAGTACCACTACAGGGCTCACGGTGTATTTTAAAGCAATACAACCCTATTCCATTAAAATAATTTTTGGGGGGGAGAAAGAATATATAAGAGATGAAGGCAGACCACCAAACCAATTAATTAAATCAAAATTCTATTACCTAGCATCTGCAGAAGGTTAAGCTCTTATAACAACAGTCGGAAGAAGACTGAGTGAGAACGGATGGGAACAGGGAGGAAGGACATGTTTAAGTTTCTTTAGACTGCTCACTTCTATTTGTGCATACAGGAATGGGAAAGGGCTTATAAAGAATTTTAAAACATTCCTAACTTTATCTAGCACTCTGCCAATGCTCATTATTTCCTTAGTAACTGAGCATATTTAATAAAAACACACGGAGAAATATTTACTGTTTTTTCCTACAGCTTCTAATGATCCTGATCACAGCATCAGTGTTATGCATATAGTAAAAACATTCTATGAAGTGCTGAACTACAGACTGTAATAAGAGACAGCTTATTTACATCCTAGTACTTAGAAATGCAGTTTTCTATGGCAAAACCACAAGGTATTGCTATACATACAAAATAAATGGCTCAAGATGAGAATGCCTTCCACAAGGTTTATCGGCAATAAGCAAACATGAAAACTGCAACAGCAAAAGGAATGGAGAGCTGGGCAGGGAGAAATTCCATCTAGCAAGGGCAAGTGTAAGGTCTTAGAGATGAGCAAGAACAACCCTATGTATCAGTGTAAGTTGGAGACTGAGCTGTTAGCAGTGTAAGGGAAAGGGACCAGGGGGTCCTGGTAGACATCAGTATGAACAACAGCCAGCAATGTGCTCTTATGGTCAAGAAGTCCAATAGCATCCTGGGCTGTATTAGAAGCGGCATAATAAGTAGGTGGAGAGAGGTTCTCCTCCTCCTCTTCTCTGCCCTGTTAAGAACATATCTGGAATACTGTGTCCAGTTCTGGGGCCCCTCGGGCCAAGGACAGGGACTGCTGGAGAGAGTCCAGCACAGAAACACAGATGTGAGAAAGGGATCAGAGCATCTCCCTCATGAGGAAAGGCTGAGGGCGCTGGGTCTCTCTAGCTTGGAGTAGAGGAGACTGAGAGGTGACCTCATTCATGTTTAGAAAGAAGCAAAGGGTGAGTGTCAGGAGAATGAAGCCAGGCTCTTCTCAGTGACATCCAGTGATAGGACATGGGGCAATGGGTGCAAGCTGGAACACGGGACTTTCCACAGAAATATAAGAAAAAACTTTCTCAGAGTAAGTGTGCTTCTCTGGGCCCAGAGAAGGTGTGGGGTCTCCTTTATGTCATGATCCAGTACTACTGAAATGAAAAAGCAAGCAGCTTCTCTCACTCATCAGATCAATACACAGACAAGTGATTTACATGAAATAGCACTCTAATGACTCTTGCCTCTCTACGCAAATCAGGTTAAACAGAAATGGACAAATTATCTTTAATGTCATTCACACTAGGGGTGCATTGGGTTCCACATATCTTAGTCTTGTGATTCTGTAGACTTAATAGTATTCTTATTGTGAAAAGACTGACACCTCATTTCTATGTTTTTAACCTGCTTTTCTATTTCTGGCTGCCTGATCCCACCGTATCCTAGAAAAGGACAAATCACATAGTCAATCTTTAGAATTATAATAACAATAGCAAAGGGCTAAAAGGAAAGCATCACCATGACAAGATTTACTTGTGGTTACAAAGTAGGGTAAGTTACAGAGGTAGGGTTCCTGAGGTTCACAGCTGTGTTCCAGACATTTGAGCCTCTATCCCCTCCTCTTTTCTCTTGCATATCAGAAATTCTTTGGAACATGGAAAAACATGGAAAAACATGACATCTGTCTGCAGGAAAACTAGTATTGGTAAAAGAGTTGATTGCTTTAAAAGAAAGACTCAGTTTACCAAGGGAACAGCACTCACTGAGTATATGGACAGTCTTTAAATTGTAAAAGTATTTTCAATTAGTAAACAAAATTAAAATGCAGAGATTTCTACGCAGAGGGTTCAAACACTGAATGTTGGGGGTTTCCATTCTAAGACCTAGTTCTTCTCAAGCATGTTAAAGAGGTAACTAGACTACACTGTGTTACTATCTTGCTCTGCTAACAGAGCAAAACTGGAAGATGGCACAGACTCTTTTTCACTCCTATTTGTTTGATGTATCAAAGATCAGATAGTTTTCCAGTTTGCTCTTTTAAACTTCTTTTGTTTGTATTTACCAAAGATTAGTTTGTCAGTTGTGTTAAGCAATATTTACTCCCAGCCTAAGCTACTGCGACTGTGTGCTTTTTTTATGTACACAGCAAGAAGTGACATCAATGTTATCAGTACCAGCCTTTCACCACACTCTTCTGTATTTTATTTTATCTAAACTTCTTGGCAAAGTGAGTGATTTTAAGCTATTTAGCAACACATAGCATACATCTGGCAATTAGCTGCAAATAAAGTAGACTAAGTAGTGTAAGTATATATAAAATTCTAGCCATCACACTGGCTGTTATACACCAGAACATGGTTAAACAGCCACTTTTTATCTACTTCAAAAGTTTAATTAATGGAGCAGAAAATACACTATCAAGCAGGTACAGCACACTTAGTATTTTACATCCATATGGCTGTCAGCTGCAAGAGCTCAGCACGCACCTTGGGCTCAAGCTGCAGGGACAGGCTCCCACAGGCAGAGTTCAGGGAGTGGGACAAAATGCCAGAGCTCCTGATAGCCCTTAATGCAAAGCCTCACAGCTGTCACATCAGCTGACTATACTCTGAGCTATCAGCAGAGGTGTAAGTTTAAAAACTTCTAACAGTGAGGATGTGCTAGTTTAAATTACTCTGTAAATTATACAGTGCAGATCTGATTGTGCTTTAAGTATCAATGTTCTGATTCCTCCAAGGAAGACAATGGCACTATGACAAGAGATCACTTTACTTGCTCATAAGAAGGGCTTTGACACAGCTTTAACAGTCAAGTTGTGTATCTACTGCCTTCCTTCCTCAAGTGGGTTTGCTACAATGTTCTTGAGTTTTCCAATATAGACACAATCAAAAGCTATCCTTCTAATAAGGGAAAAAAGAGCCTGCAAGATTTCACTCCCATTCCAATTTTTATTCCAATAATTTCTTTCCCACACATATGTTTCCTTGCAAATTAGCTCTTCATAAAGGTGCATTCTATCAGCAAGGACACTAAAGGGCTGTCTTAACATTTATTCTGTTCCTGCTTTCTATGAAATAACCCAGGGCTCCCTGGGTTATGTAAGTAACACAGATCATTACCTGTAATGATTACAAGGAAAAATTCTATCCTCCACTGATGCTGCTGAAATTCACACTGAGGTTTTAGGGCTTGAACTCTGTTCACAATTATTTTTTGCTTTGAGTGAGGAATAACAACAACAAAAACACCACTACTACTAATGATAATAATGTTACGTGGAGATAAAATAGTTCAAATAATTTGAATGTCCATTAAATGAAAAATGCTACAGAGCTACAAAACATCATCACTGCAATATGCTTTACTGCCACAACTTGCCTCTTAATAGGTATTGCAAACTATAAATTTTAAAATGAGCTCTAAATATACAAAGTACAAATACTAAAATAAGTGAAAATGACTGTTTGATGCTGCTGCAGCAGATAGAAAAGCAGCTTTTTCAGCACATGACCCTCCCAAGTTTATCTGGAAGTGCCAGTCTATGAGAGAGTGATTGATTCATGGGACTAAGCCCTGACTTATGAATGAACAAACAGAACATGGGAAAGATAACAAAACTCACCGCCCTCAAACTGATGCAAGATGCTGACTCTCTGCCTAAATGCACTTGTTATGATGAGTAAGAACTTCCTATAGAGAGCTGTTAATGCTAAAGAAAAAAAAAAAAAAGAAAGGAAAATCTTATGCCAAATTTGCTGGGGATATGATCTTATCCATTTGGCTTAATAAAATACACTATGGTGGAAAATGAATTTCATACCCTAAATTATCCATGATAAATGAAATAAAAATTATTTTTTTAAAAGGTGTTTTGTACAAGATAATGGTTTGCCTCAGGGACAAAATCATAATAATATGAAAACTAATATTTTCTTAAGCGGGCTGTGTTCAATGCAATTTCTTCATAGGGAGTCTCAATACAGTGATTACTAGGGAAAAGAAACAACTGCTACCTCTACACAAACACCTTCTTTCTACAGAAAATAACTACTAGTGGTTTCATTACTGCATTGTTTAGCCCTTCTCAGAACTAATACAAACTATTTAGGGAAACATTTAGAACAGGTATTTGCACAGCCAGTTAGGATTTGAAAGAGAGTGAAATGGAAGCCAGCGTCAGTCAGCAGAAGACAATAATCAGTATCAAGAGAATTCTGAGCACTTGCCATTGCAGGCATCTGAGAGATTATTCTTAATTCAAAGAGTTATCAGAAACAAAGCAAAGCATACCCATAGTAAATGGTTCTCAAATCTGTGAGTGCCTTCTGGTGCCCTCATGGGGGAAGAGCAAGCCGTTCCCAGAGAACAGGGCTGTTAGTACTCTGGAATTCCAAGGATTTGTACTCCCTCGAACTTCCAAGACAAGAGCGAAATAGAACCCAGTCTCAATCCCGGGTTTTCTGGCACACGCAGAGGGATGAATGGACCAAGCGAGAAGGCTGCAAGTATTTTGATAACTCTATCACCAGAATCCAGCACCAAATTATCACAGAATGGTTTGGGTTGGAAGGGACCTTGAAGATCATCTAGTTCTGATCTCCCTGCCATTGGCAAGGACACACCTCCCACTACCCCAGGTTGCTCAGTGCCTCATCCAGCCTGGCCTTAAACACCTCCAGGGAAGGGGTATCTACAGCCTCTCTGGGCAACCTAGTTCAGTGTCTCACCACCCTCACAGTAAAAAACTTCTTTCTTATCTCTAGTGAGATAGAACCCACATCTCCACCTTGCCAAAAAGTAAAACATTGAAGGCTGGTTTACTTTTCTTTTAAACTGTCTTTTAAGTTTAAATTTTCAGAATGCGTTAGACGTATGTTCTATATCCCTCTCTAGAACCACTGAGTTGAATTTAAACTTGAATTTAACAGCTTTGGGTTTTGTCCATTTGAAAGCTCGTGTTTTTTACCTCAGCTGGAACACGCACCCAACGCTCTTCAACCGATTTCTGTCCTCACCGACTTCCTTTCGGCAGCTGCGATTTTACACAAAACAAATCAACCAACCAACCAAACCCCACCAAATACTTCAGAAGCGTAAACAACGTGTGGCAACGGGAGGCGGCGACACCGGGATGAGCTCCCGGGCCGGTACTTCAGCGGGGCAGCGCCACAGGGGACAAGGAAGGGACACAAAGCCGAGGCGGCGGGAAGGACACAGCACGTGCGAGGCCGCGGCGCTGCTGGAGTGGGCTGAGGCGCCCCCATCCCCTCAGCGCTGCAGCAGCGGAGGGGCGGAGCATGCGGGGCGGGGCCCACTGATCACCGCCCGCCGGTTCCGGTCTGGAGGCGGGTGCTTT
>VZTY01027862.1:1964-22575 GCA_013400935.1 Turnix velox
AAGGCACTGAGCAGCCTGATCTAGTGGGAGGTGTCCCTGCCTATGGCAGGGGGGTTGGAACTCTATGATCTTTAAGGCCCCTTCCAACCCAAACTATTCTATGATTCTATGATTCTCTGCATGTGACATGTCCATTGCATGCAGCTGGGTGATATGTGTGTGTGTCAGTGAAGGATGAAGGATGCTGGTTGCCTGCTGGTGAGTAGGAGCCATGGCTCAGGGAGCTGTGAGTTCACTCGAGAGCATTTCAAACACAAGGGGACCCAGGGGACACCCCAGCGCCTGGAAATCCAGGGCAGGGAGTGCTGTTGGGCAGGTTTCCCTTAGAAACGGGACTTGGGTTGAGAAACTGCAGGCAGGTCAACTTCAGCACAGAGGGACAGCTCTCCTTACAAGCTCAAGATGGAGCTTCCAGGCCAAAGGGCTGGTTTGCCTGCTGAGAAAAAGGTGGAAGAGGGGATGTAAAGCACCCCACATCTTCTATTCTTCATGGGTAACTCTTGTCATCCTTTGCAAAGTGGGACAAGCCCATGACTTCCCCTGTTCACCTGCAGTGCCCAGAACCCCCCATTTACTCATTGCTCCAGCCCAGCAAACCAAACTTTTGTGATCCCTTGTGGATTTTGGTGTTCACCAGCAGCCCTTTGGCTGCTTTCTGTTGGTGACCTCAGGTTCCCATACCTGAACCAGGTGTCAGCCCAGCTGCACCCCTTGCTGATAGAGATCCCATGGGCACAGCATGGAGCTGAGAGCTTTTTCCCAACCCTTTGTGTTCCCTTCCTTGAGGGCTTCATCATGCTTTAAACATGTTCAAACCTCCCCCAAAAGCTGACACCTCCCATGGGTTTAATCTTTGCAAATTTGCAAGGGCTTGGACTGACAGGTCACAGGGATCAAGGATGGAGCATAGAAGCCCACGGTGAAGGACAGCCCTGCAGGCCTAGAGAAAAACAAATAACACTGGAGCAGAGAGCTGAAACCTGGGGCAGAAGCAGCAGAATGGCAGATAATCTTCTGTCCTCCATCAGATAAGGTGCTGTCACCAGCGATGTGTGATGATGCCGCAACCCGGCCCTTGCAACCCTGGTGGAAATCCTCTGGTGTTTGTGCTGGAGGTTTTAGCTCTATTTATATTCTGATGAATGATTTACTCGAGTAATTGGCACACAGCTCCCCTATTACAGATCATAAAGAATTAATCACGAGATTTTCAATGCTCCCCTATCAATTTTATTAGGCTTGATTGAACGCGGTGGATTGGGAACATATGGTCTGTGAGTCAGACTCTGCTCCCAGTTACACCCTAGTTAGTGCTGGGGACTCACTCGGCTGCTGATCCCTGTAAATCCAGAGAGGCAGCTGCTCTGCTCCTTCTTTCCATGCCCTGATGGCTCTTTGCATTCCCATAAATGCCCATGGATGCAGAGGGCAGCTGAGATCAGTTCCACGTTCCTAAATTCTCCCAGAAAAGAAAAGTTTGAGATGCTCTCAAACTAGAATTCAGCTCCCAGCTCCTCTGTGTGTCATCATGAATCAAAAGCTAGAGCCAAATATTTAGGAGCTCAAGATCTGCCCCAAAAGTGGTTGTGGAATGAAGAAGACATGTCATTGAATCATAGAATAGTTTGGGTTGGAAGGGATCTTAAAGATCATCTAGTTTGAACTCCCACTAGATCAGGTTTCTCAGTGCCTTGTCCAGCCTGGCCTTAAACACCTCCAGGGATTGAGGTGACATCCACAACCTCTCTGGGCAACAGAGAGCACAGGCTTGTCACCAGTTGAAAGCTGAGGATGTCTGTGTTAGCCTCGAGTTGTCCTGCCAGGTTTGCCCACAGGAGATGCCACAAGGAGTCTCAACACCCACTGAAGTGGGATGACACATCCTTGCCCCAAACTGGCAGCACAGCACAATCCCCTGGAGCAGAAACCTTAACAGCCATGTCCCCTCTGTGGCTCTCCTCATGCAGAGAACCAGGGAAACCTCCAGAATTGCCACATTGGGGGCTTTTTCACCTGTGAGTGCTGTCCCCATGTTGGCTCATGTGTGGAGTCATGACGTGGGGAAGAGGATAGATAACACAGGTCCCTTCTCCAGCTCGTGGGCAATGCTCACCCTATGTGAAGGTGTTCCTACTGCACTCCTGGTATCTCAGTAGGGAGGGAATGAGAACTTTGGGTATAGATGGAGCTACTTGCATAAGCACAGCTCATCCTGAGCCAGGCTTGTGGAGCAAGCAGCCTGGCAGGGCTACAGCCCAAGTCCCCATCTGCTGCCTCCAGCAGCTGCACTGAAGGGCACCGAGAAGTTATTGCCAGTAACTCTTGGCAGGAGCCAGCAAGGAAACCTTCCTCCCCCGGGGAGAGCTGATCTGGGAAGGGCAAACCAGAAACACAGCTTCGAGGACAGAGCCATGATCTGCCCTTCCTGCAGGCAAAGGGAAATAACCGCAGCTCCTTTGCTTTGTCTAAATATTTCTGGGAGGGGCTGTTTGCCAGGGCATGGAGAGATAGGATGAGGGGCAATGGTTTTAAACCAGAGCAGGGTTAGATGAGACATTAGGAAAATGCTTTCCACACTGAGGGAGGTGAGATGCTGGCACAGGATGCCCAGAGAGGTGGTGGAAGCTCCATCCCTGGAGACATTCAAGGCCAGGCTTGCTGAGGCTCTGAGAAACCTGATCTAGTCCAGGATGTCCCTGTCACAGCAGGGGGTTGGACTAGATGGCCTTTGAAGGTCCCTTCCAACTCAACACATTCTATGATTCTATGATTTTCACATGTGTGGAACAGGCAGGACCATCCACAAGGGTCTTGCTATGCATCAGAATGCCCTGGTCTCCCAGGGCTGCCTTTTCTCTGCTCTCCCTGTGCTCTCTGCACCCAAACCAGCTCTCCACAGCCTCCCTGTGTCCCTGCTTCTGGGTGGCCACCCCTCACCAGTACCCCAAGGCCCTGGGAATCCCACAGCTGACTCCAGGTCCACCTTCTATCAGCATTTTGGAGCAGGTTGCTCTGACCTGGCAAGAGCCACAGCTTGCTTTGCTTTAACCCAGGCTATCATGCCCTCATCATGCCTCAGTGAGGGTGAGGACAGACACAAGGGGCATCTTTCCAGCCCCAGCCTATTTCTAGGGAGCTTTGGCTCCTCCAAAGCCCTGCATGTGTGTGATGGGTTCTGAAGAAAGCCGAGCTGTCAGAGGAGCTTCCTGGCATCTGCACTTTGAGCCTGATGGAGACAACATTTAGGGAAGGATTCGCAACAGCTTCCCAGCTCCCCGAGGCCACGTTCATCACCAGCCTGTCTCTAATGAAGCACAGGCTTTACTTTCTGGGATCAATGAATCCGCTGATCGTGACCTGTCTGCTAAGTGGGAAATCAGGTCTCTCCCTCCCCGAACTCGTCTGAGCAGGGCTCAAACAGCCGGCTCTGTCCCCAGGGTACTCCCTGCTGCTTAATTGCAAGCCCCGTGTCTGATTAGAGAGCAGCAGCCAGGGCGTGCTGAAGCCATTGCCACCGCAGCACGGTGGCTTTCCCTTCTCTGCAAGGTCCTGATTCTGCACAGCTGGCTGGAGGGTTTATTGCCAATCCGCTCTCCCCCAAAGCCCTAAATCCCCCCCAAACCCTTTAAATCCCTCCAAAGTCTCTTTCATGGGGACAAATACTTTAAGAGAAGCTGTGGCTTCCCAAAGCAGGGGGCAGCTGAAAAGGTCACTGCTATCATGTCCCACTGCCACAAGCATGTCCAACAGTGGGTGCAGAAACAGCCCCCATTGATAGACTCCATCTGGGTCTATCCAAGGAGTCTGGGAAGTTTTTCCTAATCCTTTTTGCTTCCTTGATCCTTTCTGCACCTACCAACCACCCTCTGCTCCCCCAGCACCTTTGCCTGCATGCTCCAAGCAGCAAAAAATTTCCCTGGGCATCATCAGCCCAGGGATACATGGAATAGCTCCTGACACATAATCAAGGTGTCCCCATTAACCAAGCAGCCAGGTTTTGAAGGCTGAGCCATCCAATCTCTCACCTATTGCCCACCACAGCAGGGATGATGGAGGGAGCTGAGTCACAGCACTCAGCATCACCTCCATGGCCATCTCACATCCCTTGCTCTGCTGGCATTTGGCTTTTCCCATGCAATCAGCCTTGCTCTCAGATGTGACACTCAGGAAGGATGCAGAGAGATTAAAAAAAAAACCCTCACAGAGGACTCAGCAGGGGGATAAAACCTGGTAGTGGGGGCTGCTTTGTGTCTTGCATGATGGCCCCCCCCAGCAGGGGCCTGGCCCTGGTGCTCAGTGCTGCAGAGAGCTGGGCTCAGAGCCTATTTGGGGCATCAGCCCTTCCCAGAACCATCTCACAGAGCTTCAGGGATGTGATCTGCCTCTGGGCTTAAACCAGACAGGGAGGGCCCGGGGAAGGGCTGTCTCACAGGTCTCAGACACAAACACATGCTCTTGGGAGCCAGGGAAGATGCTTCCATGGGGGCACTCAGGTTTATCCTGAGAAGCCACAGAGCCAGCTATAAATACCTCTGCAGAGCAGCACTCCCCCTCCTCTTTGATGTTTTGCTGTTATTTACTTCAAACCCACTCCTGCTGCTGTTATTTTTATCTTCCCTTCTTTCCCCTCTGCTTTTTCAGCTGTTTACAAGCTGCATTGCAGAAGTAACTCAAAAAGAAGATGGAAAGAAGGTCAGGAACCTTGACAAGAAGGTCAGAGACCTCAGGAGGGCAGAGGCCCTGTGGCCAGCAAACTCCCCAGTTCATTGCCTTCCTAATGACATGCCATGGGCAAGAGTTCTGCCCTCACATCCCACTGGTGAGGGGAACAACAGCCCCTTGAGCATGGAGCTCCTTCACTCTGGGCTAGTATTAAAAGTAGAAGCCCAGCAGAACCTTTCCCACCTTTACCCTGGTGCATCCTGCTCCACACCCACCCAGCCTTTGGCCAGACACTTTCCTCCACTGGGATAAACTGGTCCCACTGGGATGCAGCCTGGGTCTGAGAGCTGCCTCTCCCTGAGCCATTCCTGAGTCCATAGTCAGCCATGGGGTGGCAGGTCCCCATAGGACTAGTGTGATGGATCACCACTGCAGAAATGGGGCTGATGGGGTCTCCCACTACTCTCCAGCCACCAGCATTTGTTGAATTTGCAGGAAATTGGTCTCCCTGTGGTGCCCAAGCCCCTGCCAGAGCCAAAGGAGAAGCAGCTCAGAAATTAATGAAAGTGGAAGCGACGTGAGTAGTTAAGCACAGACGAGCTTAATTCCCTTAAATAAATTAAAAATACATTGCTCCTCACCACCATGAGCCCTGAATCACACTGACAGGAGAGAAGACTGAGTCGTGGGTTCCACCTTCCCCACTGAGCTCCTCTGCTCCTCCCTTGGCCCTGGGACCCCCCCCAAATCACATAACCAGCTTTTCCCCCGTGGGCAGACTGGGAGCTGGGAGCCACTTCGGGTCATTTCAGTAAAAAGAAGCTGCTGGAGCCAACTTTTTAATCATGTTTTCTCCTTCACCTTTTCATGAAGATGAAGAACACGGAGTACAAACTGCTTTGTAGAAAAGAGAGCCTGAAACAAAAGGCCTGGTGTTCCCCCACCCAAACAAAAGCAGACTGTTTACCCCTTTTAAGGTTTAAGGCGTTTAATCCCCTTATTGCTGAAGACAAGAGTCTGTCCCTGCTCCCTCCTCCACACATCCCTTCTTCCTCCCACACCCTGGAGAAGCCAGAAACTGCCTGGAAGCATTGAAACCCAGACGTCCCCTTTGCCAGAGTCCCTGCCTGCAGCCCCACTCACTTGCCAAGAATTAGGGGTTGGGTTTTTTTTCTGTAGATCTCCATAAAAAGGGTGACCATCTAGGCTGGGCAGAAGAGCAAAGGCTCCATGCCAGCCCCAGCTGTCGGGACGGATGTTTTCTGCCCCAGTTTGTTGTTGCTGGTGAGGAGCCCTTGGGGACCAATTTGGACATGGGCTGCTGTAGGGAGAAATTGAATCCAAAGGGCAAAGGAGGAAGGAGAAGAGGCTGGAGGGGGCTGGGAGCATGGGGTAGACCTGGCACCCACTAGCCCCACAGCAGGGGTGGGAGAACAGCCCAGCTGGAAGTGTATCCAGAGCAGGGATAAGGAGGTTTTTTCCAGCAGATGGGTTCAGTGGGGACTGCAGTGAACTCTTTAGTATGGAGAAAACTTTAAATCTCAACAGGCTGCTCCTCTCCAAGGTCTGCTCCAGCCCAGACGGGCAGGCATCCAGCAGAGCCTCCTGGCCTGGATTGCACAGGAGGTCACGGCTGTCCCTGTGGGCTCTGTGAGCTGGAGACAGAGGAGGATGGATGTTGGGTGATGGGAAACCGCACTGAGGGGTGTCTGGTGGCTCCACACTAGGCACCCAGCTCCCTGATCCTCCCCCAGTGCTGAGAGTGCTGTGATGGGCACCCAGTGGTTCTTGCTGTCCCTATGCCACCAGAGACCCTACTGCTGATACCAGCCCTGGTTTCCAAGACAGGGATCACAGCAGTTTTCTCTCCTCCTCTCTCAATGCTGGATGGTGTCTGCCTTCCATACTGGCTGCCAGGGTTGGTGCTGGGCTGCAAACAAGTCTCATCTGCATGGAGAGTGGGGTCATGTCCTGCAGCCCATAGAAACATGCAGAACACTGCTAATTGGGAAGAGAAATTACCTCCATCTCCTCTTACCTCTCATTAAAGCCAAGCCTGGCAGCATGAGATTTTTTCTCCCAGGTGGGTGCTTGGTGGGGATGGTTGTCCCCTTGGCCAGGGGAAGGGGACAAATGTGGAAGTGGGGCAGGAGGCAGGATCCAGTCACTTTGCAGCACACCAGTGCTGCAAAGGCATCACCTCCTGCTATGCAAACTTGCTCCATCTTCCCTTAAATGTTTCCTTTCACCCCATTATGTTGGATAAAGTAAAAAAAAAAGTGAAAACTCATTAAAATATGCCATTTTAACTAGCTGTGCAAATAACAATACTAACTGTGCAGAGTAAGGATAATTTATAGCCACTAGTAACATTAATGTGAGGGTGGTGAGACACTGGAATAGGTTGCCCAGAGAGGTTGTGGGTGCCCCCTCCCTGGAGGTGTTTAAGACCAGGCTGGATCAGGCAACCTTGTGTTTTGGGAGGTCCTCAATACCTGAAGGGGGCTACAGAAAGGCTGGGGTATGACTTTTGAATAGGGTCCAGGATGGCAGGACGAGGAGTAATGGATGCAAATTGGAAGAGGGGAGAGTCAGGCTGGATCTAAGAAAGAAGTTCTTTCCTGTGAGGGTGGTGAGAGACTGGAAGAGGTTGCCCAGAGAGGGTGTGGATGCCCCCTCAATCCTTGGAGGAGTTTAAGGCCAGGCTGGATGAGGCACTGAGCAACCTGGTGTAGTGGAAGGTGGCAGGGGGATTGGAACTAGATGATCTTTGAGGTCTCTTCTTTCCCACATAATTCTATGCTACTATAATGTCCATGTGGGGATGCTTTGCCCCCCTGCTCCATCAGCTTACACCCTGATGGGAAGAGCCCAGCAGGCTCTCAAAGCATTGGGTGCAGAACTCATAGGTGCAGGGATGGAGCTCAGGTCTACAGCAGCTCCATAGCTGCAAGGAGCATCTTGAGGCTTCATGATCAGCCCCAAATCTGGCCTCACTGGCTGCTGGCACAGGAGAGCTGCCTGCAATCTATCACCTCTCCACCCTACAAGGGGAGAGAGGAGAATAGGCTTGGGGGCACGTGGTAACGGGTTCAGGGCGTGCTCTCTCTGCTTGGCTAAAATGACACTAATTAAGCCCCCTCGCAGCGTGCAAGAGCTATTCCTACAGGGCAGACAATTAACCTTGAAGCTTGGCTTTTAGTGCTTGGAGGGGAGTGAATTTTTCATCCTGTTATTTCCCCCGTGCCATTAAGCTAATCCTAGAGACCACGAGGGAGAAGCAGCATTACATGTCGGCAGCTCCAAGGCTTGCCAGGAGCACGGCGTGTGGCCACAGCCTCCTGCTCCCTCCTTCCATCACACTTTCTATTTTCACCCACCATCTCCATCAGCATCATCACCTCCGGGGAGAAGGAAGGATGAGACCAAGGGCACACAACAAGGCTGGAGCCTTACACAATTCTCATGGTCAGAAGCAAATCCAGTCTCCTCTGAGCGTGTTGGATGTGGTGCCAGCCTGGCCTTGACTTTTCAAGGAGTTCCCCCAGCAGGACGCCATGTCCCCAGCTCTCCAAGGCAGTGTCTGCTGGCACAGCATCATCCCAGCCTGAGCTCTGCAGGAGATGAACCACAGAAGTTTTGTTTTCCTGGGTGAGGAAGAGAAGGACAAGAGAAATGGAGAAAGGGAGGGGGGATAAAGCCTGTGTAGAGGTCACTCTCTGCCCTGGGGATGCATTGTGTCCTCCCCACAGCTTGTAGCTCCTCTCTTTCCCATCTCCAGCTGATGACAGCAATGGGGACACTGGGGAGAGGAGTTGGTGGCTCATCCTGCTCCTGAGGTGACAGGGGGGATGAATAACCCATGAAACCCCAGTGCAGGCACACCAGCACGTATATAACGTGTTGAAGCATTAAAAAGACAACCCGGGGACACACATTACAGCGAGCTGCAAGAAGGAGCTGAAATGCTTCTAAATTGCCCTAAGATGAGAGCGCTGGGAGATCTTCCTCATCTTCAGCAGCTCCTTCCCACGGCTGGGACCTGCAGACCTCTTCCTGACCCTGACACCTGCTGAGCTCCTGCTCCCAGCCCCAGCACCCTGAAATAGCAGCAAACCTCCCACCACAGCACTGCTGGAAGCCCTCCCCCAGCTTGCTGCACTAATTGCTTGGCCTTTAAATCAGAGCATGGCGGGCTCCAGCAGCCCTTAAGGAGCCATTTTGTAGGTGGGTGCCATTTCTTTGAAATGGCCTGGTTTTTAACTGCTTTCCCCTCTCTTTTTTTGTTGATTTTTTTTTTCTTTTCCTTGTGGGGGTGGTACATTCTGGAGGCTGGATAAAGCGACTGAAGGGAGAGATGCACCGTAAAAGCCAGTTTGCTGCTAAATCTGCTGAAAGAAATGATGCTGCAAAGGGACTTTGCAGTTGTTTAGTCATTTATTTTTTAGCCTGGCTGAGGGTGGATTTGTGTGGCCGTGCCCTGCTTGTGTGCACAGCCACCAACTGCAGAGCATCATGTAGGGAAAAACACCCTTAGAGAGGATCAGAGGAAGGGTCAGGAGAGGAGGATGAGGGAGGAGATTTTCTTTATTTCTGGGTGACTTTTTGGGTTTGTCTGCCTCATTCTCCCATCTGCAAAATGAGGCTCATCTTCTCCAGGGTTCCCATGGAGGTAAATTCAGCTCCAGCTGCCTTGCAGCTTTCTCCTCCCCAGGAACTGTGCCCATGAAAGACACTTTGCCGGCAGCTCTGTTGTTTCTCGCAGTTAGCTTTCATGCTTTAATATTAAAAAAAAAAAAAAAGAAAAAGACAAAAGAAAAAGGAGAGAGAGTAGGTGCCTGGGGTAGCAGATGGGACTGGCTTCTCCTGCCTACTATAAATCACAGAAGAGGTTTTTACCTTTCTGGGATGAAGCCACGCTCTCAGAGCAGGAGCTGGATGGTGGGGTTGGCACAGGCAGCTGCCAGCACCGTTGCTGCTTGTTGCTGCATCCTCCTCTCTGGAAAGAGAAGACAAAGCTCTTCTGCAGAAGTGGCGAGGGGTCCTAATGGGATTTCTAAATCATGGCAGTGCTTGGGAGTGTCCTTCTGCTGGTGTAAATCAGCCCTGCTGAAATGGGCTGCGTTGTGCTGATTTACACAGGGGCCAGGGAGAGGGGGGAAAATGCTGGATCTGAGCATCCCTGTCCTCTCAGCAGTGGCAGGAGGCTACAAATTGCCCAGTGGTGATGGAAATAATTCAGCAGCCCCAGCCTGGGCATGGGGGAGTGAGGAAGATGTGTAAAGCCAGAGGGGTTTTGGAATGGCTGTGAGAATGAGTTTCAAACTTAGCATAGAATCGAGTATTTTTAGCTGGAAGGGACCTACAATGATCCTGGTCCGGCTGCCTGATCTAAAGTTAAAGCACATTATTAAGGCCACTGTCCAAAAGGGCTTTGGGGCATCATCAACCTCTTTAGGAAGCCTGTTCCAGTGTTTGGCCACCCTCTTGGTAAAGAAATGTTTCCTAATGTCCCCTCTGTGCAGCTTTGAACTCACCCCACACATCCTATCGCTGCACACCAGAGAGAAGAGATCTCCCTGGAGATCTCCCAGGCTTGCTGGAGGCTGGGATTCTCCAAGATTTTGGGGTTTTGGCTTGCAGGAGATGAAGCCACAGAGCTGGGGCCGAGGGCTGTTTGCAGGGGGGTGGACAGTTGTCATGGGCTGGTTACTCCCAAATTGGAAGGGATGAATGTGGAGGGGAGTGCGTGCCAGCCGACTGGGCTGTGTCAAACCCGGCGTGAGCACTTTGCTGTGACAAAGCACGGCCACCGAGGGGCTGACGTGTTCGTGAGCTGGCGGCCAAAGAGTCAGGATGGGTTTTATCAGCATTCACAGATGGAAAGCAGGGAGAGGGGCTGGCTGTGACCTGCTGCTGCTGCCATAGCATCCCTGGGTGAATATCAGCAGTACCTGTCCCCAGTCCAGGGGAAAATATTGCCTGCAGGACTGGCTGGAACCAGCTGCTGGTGCTGCTATACCATCCCTAGGTGACCATCAGCTGTACCTGTCCCCAAACCAGGGGAAAAACATTCTGCAGGTTGCATTTACCCCTCCAAATAGGTAAAGAGTTGAGGTGGGTATATGATATAAGCTTCTTTTGTAAGGTCCATGCAGCGTTGTATTACCTGAACATAGAATCACAGAATGGTTTAGGCTGGAAGGGACCTTAAAGATCATCTAGGTCCAACCCCCCTGCCAAAGGCAGGAACACCTCCCACTACACCAGGTTGCTCAATGCCTCATCCAGCCTGGCCTTAAACACCTTCAGGGAGGAGGCATTCACAACATCTCTGGGCAACCTGTTCCAGTGTCTCACAACCCTCACAGGAAAGAACTTCTTTCTTCTATCCAGCCTAAATCTCCCCTCTTCCAATGTACATCCATTACTCCTAGTCCTGCCATCCTGCCCCCTATTAAAAAGCCCTACCTCAGACTTTCTGTCGCCCCCTTTAGGTATTGAGAAGGTACTATGAGGTCCCTCCTGAGCCTCCTCTTGTCCAGGCTGAACAACCCCAACTCCTTCAGCCTGTCCTCATAAGGGAGGTGCTCCAACCCTCTCATCATCTTCATAACCCTCCTCTGGACCTGCTCCAACTGAACACAGTGCTGAATATGCTGAGATAGACCAGGGCTGGGGAGATCCTGAGCTCTCACCCAGCATTTTGTGCCCTGATGGAGCAGAACAGGCTGCAGGACCAGCAACAGCTTGATGTGAGAGTGAAAGTTTCTGTTCTCCACAGGAGTATCTTGGCAAGCTGGGTGAGATCCCTGAGGATAAAATTTGGTGTCGTGCCAAGGGCAAAGCATGAGAAGGGGCAGGGGCTGCCCCAGTGTCATGTTGCCCTTCTCTTTGATCTCTCATGCTGGGCTGAACTGGTGGCTTCTGCCAAAACTCTGACAGCCATTTGATTTATTCTCCCCTCCCTGACCACTCTGTGCTGCAGAAAATCCAGAGCAGCCTTTCCCCAGAGTGCCAGCACTTTATACAGCACAAGACTCACTGCACTTCCATAGCCATGGACACATGGGGTACAAGACAGGCAGGACACAGCTCCTAGGACTTATTTCTATCCCTGTGTGTCTGCAGAGAGCTGCAGGTCCCCATGGCAGATTACCAGGTCACGACAGTACCTGCAGCAGAAATACCTCCTTGCCTAAAGCAGCAGGTTTTTATCCCAAGACACTATTTGTTCAGCGCATTGTGATTCTAATTCAGCAGATGGTACCAACAGCTGCCAACGCTGCTTCTTATCTCCCTCCTAGCAGACAGCACTGACCCCATCCAACCCTGAGCAGGGCTCAGCCTGACACCCATGGTTGGGCTGGGTGAGGACATCCCCTGGCAAGACCCTCAGTGTGCTCTGCATCCAGGTATCAGTCAAGTTGGGAGTCTGGGGTCCCAGAGGATGCTGAAGTCCCCTCTGAGGATGCTGTTGCCCAGGCCCTGCTGCCCGGTGCTGCCAGGGGCTGCCCCAAAGCCGGGCAGAGGCTGCCACTTAGTGTCAGGAAGGGAGCACGGCTGCTGGAGGGACTTGGTAGAGCATCTGCCACTGGGGACAGGCCACCCTTCTGCTCTTTTGGAGAGCTCCCCAGGCTCCTGATCACACCCTGGGGTGCCTGATGTCCCTCAGATAGGACTCAACCTGCTCTGGGTGTAGGTGGTCCCATGTAACGATGGTCCCTCTAATTACTATTGATTTTTCTATTTAAACAAAGTGCCTCACACACCTTTTTCCTAAGAGAATGTAGCACTGAAGCACTCAGGGGCTGCAGGATCCTGCTGCTGTTCTTGATCTCCTGGGTGATTCTGGCAAGCCCTCCCATGCCATGGTTTCCTCAGTCTGTAAAGTGAGTTGGTGGCAAATAAGCCCTTCATTCAGCTCCCAGAATCTCCTGGCTGCTGTAGCTGAGCTCATTGTCCTCTGGCCATGGGGAGAAACCCAGGCAGGGCACAGAAAAGTGAGGCCAGGTGGCCCTGAGCTTGGTCTGTGCCCCCATTGCCCTGAGCACTCTGTCTGCCACCATCTCCAGCTCCTTCCCCTCATGACAGCCCAATTCCCTGGAGACCACGCTGGTGGAACGTCCTTCCCTTGTGCTGTTCTATGAGCTTAATAGCATTTTTCCACTCCATTTGAGAGGGGAATTTACAATGATCTCTGATTAGGACTGTCTTGGCAGTGCCATTCATCTGCCTGCTCAGGCTGGCTATGGGTCCAAGGGCTGAGGTGCCAACTCCTCACCCCACAGCCCAAGATTCTCCAGCTCCCTGTGCCCCATTTCTCACCCACAGCTTAGGTCAAGAGGGCATGGCCTCTCCCATGGCTCTTTTTGCCCTTGCATTCACACTGCAGATGTTTTTAAAGCCAGCTGGGCACCAAGAGGAGATCTGAAAGACTCCTGGTTCCTGCTTACAAATCCTTCTCAAGGTCCTGTTTGTTGTCCCCACTGGCAATTTGCCCATCCAGGGCAGGCAGAGCCCTTGCCACAGGCACCCCCAGCCCTTGCCATGGGCATCCCACAGCCCTGGTCCCCTCCTCGCCTGGAGCTGCTGCTTCTGCTCATCCCTCGCCTCTGCCACAGACGGTTCTGGGATCACTTACCAATTAGTGTGGCCTGCTCATTAAAGCTCATTATCTGCCAGTGTGAACTTGGATGGGATTGTGAGGGCTTGGCAGGGGATCAAAATCTTCCTTCTTTCCAATCACATCCCCCTTCCTGCTGCAGGAGCAGCCCCGTGGCCACACCAGAAGGCTGAGGGAGACACATTACTGCTTTGTAGATGGGAAAAAAGAAATATATATAATCCCAACAAATTAAACCACCCCCTTCCCATGGCAGGGACAGGTCGCTGCTCTGCTCTGATGCTGCCATGGAGCTCGCTCTTTTCCATGGCATTCCAGGAAGCTGGGAACACACAGGGGGTAAACAGCTGGACTTCTCATCAAAGCCTAAATCCCAGAGTCAAGCTGACAGCCCGAATCTGCATCAGTGATTTTGGAGGCCAAGAGGCAGCTGCAGGTACCGGTGTGCATGCAAGGTCACACTTGCCAACTGGCCATGGTTTGGTCCCCTGCTTGCCCAGGGTCCTGGTCCAGCGACCCCAGCTGCCCTCGGGTGATGCCCAGGCCCCCAGCTTTGCCCACAGCGTTTTGGGCAGCCCCCAGCACTGTGTGATAGCAAGCTCAGCTCAGCTCCAGGGCACAGAGCTGGCAGTGACAGGAATTACCAGCTGCCAGCCACAGAAATTAGGTTTCTTCAATGTGCTGCATTGTCAGAAGGGGCTGGTCTCAGGGGCCTCTTGGCTTTTTTCTGCTTTTAATTGCGAGGGGAAAACACAAAACTCTGACCAAAACATTCTTCTCCCACCACCTCGGTGGGTGTTGGAGATCAAAAGGTGCTAGAAATCCCAGCAGATTACACGGCTTGGATGGAAAGAAGCTCACAGAAGAGTTAACTGTGAGAGGACTCATGGCTGTGGTCCAAGCTGGAGGGCAAAGTCCTTCACCTTCATCCTGCCCAGCGGTCCCCCACACCTTGCCATCAATCTGGGGATGGCTTTGCTGTCATTACATGGATCCCAGCCTCTGCCTGACACAGAGACATCAGAGCCTGTGGGGTGACATGGACCCAGGTCCCCAGGCAGGGATGAAGCCTGGGAAAATCAGCCCTAAACACAGATGGATTTTGCAAGAAGCGGCAGCATGAGAGAGGGATCCCTGACTTTCCCAGTGCCTCCTTCCCTTCTTTCCCAAAGCCATCTTTCCCTGGGGAGTCACCAGGTCTGTCTTTCATTAGTGAACGAGCCTGTTTTGGTGAATGGCTCTTGTCAATATTGATTAAATTCCATCTTCCCATGTGCAGAGAAATCCTCTTGCGGTCTCTTCAGTGCTACCATCCTAAAGTAACAAGACCCAGTTTAACCCTTCCCTCCTCCTCCTCCAAAAACAAAAACCCAACCCACCCCAGGGTGAAATCACCCAAAGAACTGCTTCTTTGTTCATCTCCTGCAGGGAGCCACCCAGTAACAAGACAAAAACCCAGCAGCCAGTGGAAAGCAGCTGGTCGAAGTTCAAGCCAAACAGCCTCAGCTCACGGGAGCCAGGGCTTTAGCCCGGGCCAAGCCGGGAAGGCTGTGCCTGCATCATTAACAAAATCCCCAGCAAATGCTCCCTGTGGCATCCAACCAGGTCTCCTGGGCTGCAAATTGTGCCCAGGAGCGTATTCTTCCCCCAGCTCCTCCTTGCCAGGGTGCTTTTCAGTGCAGACATCAATGTGCCTGCTTCCCACTCCAGCCCGGATTAACTGCTTCTTTTATTGCTGCCAATTACCGGCAGGAAAAGATGCCTCGGGGAGGGAGGATGCGAGATGAGTTACACCTTCCTGGCCCTAATGACATGAGGCTTCACAGGTTGCAAGAGCAGCCTCAGCTCCCCATGGGGAAGGGGGGATCACCCCATAGCCCCCCATCCTACATCTCTGTACACCCATCCTTTGCAAACAACAGCTGGATGCTGCAGATCACACAATCATTGAATGGTTTGAGTTGGGAGGGACCTCAAAGATTATCTAGTTCCAACCCCTCCTGCCATAGGTAGGGACAGATCCCACTAGACCTGGTTGCTCAGTGCCTCATCCAGCCTGGCCTTAAACACCTCCAGAGAGGGGGCGATTGTAGGGAGAGGTATATCCTGGAGTCCTGGATCACGAATGCAAAGGTGCTTTAGAGGAGACATTAGGAAAAAGTTCTTCCCCACGAAGGTGGTGAGACACCAGAAGAGGTTGCCCCCTCCCTGAAGACATTCAAGGCCAGGCTGAGGCTCTGAGGAACCTGATCTAGTGCAGGATGTCCCTGCTCACTGCAGGGGGCTGGACTAGATGGTCTTTGAAAGTCCCTTCCAACCCTATGATTCTATGACCTGGGGAGGCACGGGTGGGAGGGGAGGCAGCTTGGGGCAGCAGGCAGCAGACCACACTCGGCTGCTCCTGAATGCTCTGAGGCTTCAAGCTGTGAGAAGAATGAGCAGATAATAGGATTTTCCATCTCTTCAAAGGGCACGGCTGTCGGGAAGATCCCGCACCTCCCTGGTCGGCAGCACAGCCTGGGGGATGCTCCCAGCTGGGGATCCAATTCCTGCCAGGGCAAAAGGCTGGTGGGGACTTTATCAGGAGAGGCAAGAGGGTGGCAAACCCTGGTGATGCCAAGCAGGGAGCCGAGGAAAAATTGAGCCACCTCCGCTCCCACAGGGTGTCTTTTACTCAGGAACAGCTGCTGTGCTGTGAAAGCAAAGGGGAAAGCAGAGAGCAAGCTTCCTTCTTCACACCTAGGGCATGGCACACTGATGGCATGATACACTCACACTCTGGCACCAGCCTAGGGCAGAGCACGGGATCATCCCTCAGCCCCTGACCACCCCACAGGGGCAGCCCAGGGACCATCTGGAGGCTCCTGCACAGAGAGAGCTCCTGCATCTCTGCATCCCCACTCCATTTCTCCTCGGATGGCTTATCAGCAGTGACTTTCCCGACAGCAATCGATAGAAAACATTTTATCGCCTTCCCAGGCGGCAGGATCCTTGGAGTGGGTCTGATTTCTGTTTCTATGGTGACACCTTCCGGGCTTATGAAAGATCTTGCCTTTCTTGGTTGTTGTTGGGTGGTAGAGAGGTGGGGGGGGGAAGTTGAAGGGAGGAGGGGTGGGCTGTTGCTATATTTTTTGTTGTAGTAGGTTTTGCCTTTTTTTTTTTTCTTCCCCTTTAATTTATTTTTTATTTCCTTTTTCAGCATGACAAGGAAGTGGCCAGACAGACAAATGCCATGCCTGCAGCTCACTCCCAGCCCTGCTGCTGCCTGGGAGGGGCCCTGGGGCAGATTTCATCCCCAAAACGTGCCACAGCCTTTGCAACACATTGAGGGTTGAATACACGTTGGTTGAACTGGGGCCATCTTTTTCCTTCCCTCACCCCCATCCCCCCTTCCTACTCCTCCAGTCTTCTCCTGCCAGGGCCTGGAAAAAGCCACTCGGCCACACAGCAGGGATGGCCTCAAGCACAAGTGACTGCTCAGGGTGCTTTGTAGCGTGGATTATTTTGCTGCTCAGTTCTGCTCCCTCCTCCTTCCTTTTTTCCTCCCACCTACTAGATGTGGAGAAGGACGAGGGGGTTTGTCACATATCCCCTGCCCCACTGGCTGTGGTGGCTCTGGGACCAGAGCAAAAGGATAAGGAGGATGCCAAGGGCTTCAGAGCCTATCTCTGGGACATGATTGTTTGTCATCTCCTGCATGCAAATGGCCCGGTGCTTTTGCTGAGTTATCTGCACCTGAGGATCTAACTGCCTGCCTAATTAATGTCGGCATGGCTTCTTCTCATTAGAACTCCTCTCACCCTCCAAATGGCATCACCTCCTGCTGCCTGCCCTTGCTGAAAAGACCCAAGTGCTCCTCTTTGGAAGCCACCCTCCTGGAAGTCACTCTCCACTGATGGATGGATGGATGGATGGATGGATGGATGGATGGATGGATGGATGGATGGATGGATGACCGACCTCTCCTGTCTGCAGATGAGCTGATGCATTTAGCAAAGCACCCCTCCAGTTCCTTGGCCCTTCTGGCTTGGGGACCCAAAGGGAAGCTCCTCTCCTCCATCACCTCAGGGGATTGAGCTCATGTCCCTACTGCAAAGGCAACAGATGCCAAACCGAGGTGGTTCATCTTCCTGAAAACCTCCCAGAAACCCAGAGAGGTCAAGCAATGTGAGGGAGCCAACAATCCTGTGCACCTTCCAGCACAACATCAGCCTTGTCACCAGACCTGGGATGTGACACAAGGGCAGAGACTAGTGCTGAGCTGCAGGAAGGGCTGAGGTTCTGCTGATGGCTTCAGGTTCAGGTGGGTTTCAGTCCAGCCAGGGCTGGATTTGAAAGGCATCACCAGCTTGGCAATATTCTGCCCAAACCTCAAGCCACTCTGCTCTACTTAGCTGCTGTTTCTCAGTGGCACAGCCTCCTGCCTGCATAAAAACAAATAAATAAAATGAAACAGAGGTTCCTTCTTCATCTTCTTCTTCTTTTTTTTTTTTTTTAATAATAGGAGACTCCAAAGCTCAGAAAGTTGGAACCACGTCCTGGCATTAAGCGACAGCAGGGGATTACTCCCTGAGTCGGGCACAGACCCAAAGCACTTAAAAGCCAGAGCAGGAATGGCTGTTGTGGGGCTGCCATCACCTTCTCCTGCAAAGAGAAACACTCTGCCCATGACACGGATCAAAAACCCCCCGCATATTTCATCTCCACACAATGCCCTTATCTCTGACCCAAACTAAAAAAAAAATTCTTCCTTGCTCAGCAGTCTCAAAACACAAAATTATCTCCCCGCGTGCATTAATGCCACGTATCAATCAACTCCACATGCAAATCCAGCCCGAATTTTACCATAAAAGGAGGGCTGCAAGCCAAGCACCTCGCTGGGCGTTATTCAAGGGAACAAGGCAGTTGGGATCAGCAAATCTTCCCCCGGCCATTGACAAATACTTGGATCCTCAACTATCTCCTAATGGAAACAATCTGGCCGGCTGCTGAGAAAGGGCAGAGCACAGAGGCTGGGAAGGAGAGCAGCACGTTCTCTTCTCTCCCCCTTCCTGAAGCCTCCTTCCCAAGGAAAAAAAAAAAGCCCAAAAAACATCTCTTAGGATGTGGAAGCTGGTGCAGGGAGACGGAGAGCAGAGCTGGTTGGGATTGGGGTGGGAGCAGTGAGACAAACTCCTCTCTGCAGCAGGGAAGAACTAATGTTATCGGCTGCTTTGGGGAGAGCTTGCAGCCCTTCCCTGCCTACAGCAGCGCTGCTCAGAGGGAAGCCCGTTTCCTTGGATGTGTGGAGGGTAATTAGGGATTTGCAAGGCCAGGCTTATTCTGGAAGTCGTTTTCTTCCTCTTTAAAGAAAGAGGCGAGGGGAGGAGGAGGGGGGGGAGGAAGCGTTGGTGGTAGAAGCCTCTGTACAAGCGAAAGGAAAACACCAGGGAGCGCTTAGAGAAATGGCAAAGTGCGGATCTAAACCAGACCTTATTAAATGCCTTGCCCGGTAACTGCGAGGCTGCTGGTGGGGGTTGCAGATGGACAGACAAGAATATCTGTAAGAGCTCTGGAAAAGCTAAAATTCCTTGGGCATGGCACATGGTCCAGCCTCGAGGAGCAGGAGAGCCCCTTCCAGCAGGCTGTCCCCCACCACCGGGGTTGTCCCATAGCCACCAGCCGCCCTATATGGGATTTGACCAGTTCCCAACTGGATCTGCTTCAAGGGACCAGCCCTCCGGCAGTGCAGGGAGGGCATCACACAACGGGTCCATCCCGAATTTCCGCTCCCTCGCGTTCAAGGAACAATGGCCCGAGTGTCCCTCGGAGGCTCCTCCTGCCACCCGCGGCCCCAACCGCCCTCCCAACACTCTCCCTCTTGTTCTCTTTGGCCGGGGAAGCAGCGGAGCAGCAGGTATTTCCTGCCCTCGGCCGCCATCCTCGCCTGAGGTTGCGACAAGCTGCTCCCCAGCCCGTCATCCCCGGGACCCCCGAGGGACCCAGCCCCTCGAGGTTGCTGTCCCTCGGTAGGCGGGTGGCTCTGCTCCAAAGGGACACCAGCGAGCAGCTCGATGCACACCCCCCATCCCCTCCCGCTGCGCACATCCTGCTGGAAAAAGATTTCCCTTCGGCGGTTCCAAGTCCGGGCTAAAATGAGGCAAAAAAAAAAAAAAAAAAAAAAGTGAAAAATGCTGTTTGCGCCTCGTTTCCTTTGTGCGTTTCACAGCGTGTTCCGCAAAACAGCCACTTCCTCATAGTTTCACTTTGACTCTCAAGCAGCCAGAGAGGGGCTTTTATTTTCATAGGTAAAAGGAAAAAGAAAAACAAACCCCAACAGACCCAAAACAGGATTAAGAGAGACCTCAGGATTTTCCACTTTAAAAAAAATAACCTGGGAGCTGGTGCCCCGCGGCCAAAGCCGGGTGTCAGCACCGGGGAGATGAGCAAAGGAGGGGTGATGGGTGCCGTCCTCTCTCTGGTGGCATCTGAGATGTGAGCTGTTAGCCCCGGCGACGCCTCACACCCCAGAGAGCTGATGGAGAGGAAAATCCCAGGCAAGGCATGGAGCTGCAGCCAATTTTCCTGGCTTAATGTGTTTCCTGCACTCGTCCCCATCCCTGACCTCAGCTCCTCCTTGGAGCACGTTCAGCCCCAGACGCAGCGCTGAGCAGCAGCCAAGGCCAGCGGGACAGCTGCCATTTTGTCCCTCCCCTCCGTGGCTGCTGCGGAGCCCAGCTTTTCCTACCCCCCGCTCCTCAAGGTGCCTGGGGCAGGGGGAGAGGAGAGCATCCCCGGGGGGTGAGCGGAAATCCCTTGGAATGAGGATGATCTGTCACCTCCTGGGGCTGCCATGGGATGCTCAGAGAGCAGGAGAGACACACATGCCACCTCCATCCTTTGCAAAGGGTGTCTGTCCCAGATTTGGATGCAGATGTGGATCCAGATGAGGATGTGGGTCCAGATGTGGATCCAGCTCCAAACGCAAATACAGATGTGGGTCCAAACCTGGATCCAGTTCCAGACTCGGATCCAATTCCAGACCCAGATCCAAGCGCGGCCCCACACGGGGGGTCCGACCCAGATCCAACCCCACATCCAGACCCACATCCCAGCGCGGCCCCACTCGGGGTCCGACCCGGATCCAAGCGTGGATCCAAATCCAGAGTCAGACCCCAACGCAGAGACACGTACCCAAATCCCAATCCTCATCTAAGCCCTGACCCAGCGTGCGCTCCCGGGACCTCCCTCTAACCGCACACACAACCGGGCTGCCCGCTTCCCGGTGCCCAGCAGCTGCCTGCAACTGCTGCCCGGTGCGGAGTCTCGGTACTCCGAGTACCG
>VZTY01027863.1:6841-52170 GCA_013400935.1 Turnix velox
TGTGCTTGGGATTGCTTTGACCCAGGTGCAGGACCTTGCACTTGGCCTTGTTGAACTTCATGAGGTTGGCTTGGGCCCACCTCTCAAGCCTGTCAAGGTCCCTCTGGATGGCATCCCTTCCTTCAGGTGTATTAACTGCACCACACAGCTTGGTGTCATCTGCAAATTTGCTGAGGGTGCACTCCATCCCACTGTCCTTATCGATAAGAAAAGCTGCAGCAGGGTCTGGGATGTGAGATGGAAGTCAGACACATCCAGGATCCCATCACATGGACTGTAGAGACAGAAACAGCTTTGAAATAAAAAAACAAGATACATATAAGATTTGGGGGGTGAAACTTGATGATCTTTAAGGTCCCTTCCAACCCAAACTATGATTCTATGGTTACTGAGAAGTGTGAGCAGCACTCAGAAGATTTCCTTACTTAACTAGTGCTTTCTACATTCACCACACCAATGTCCAGCAGCATTTATTCCCTTTAAATAATCTTGCCAAAGGGCAGTGGGAAGAGCTGCTGAAGTCAGGGTCTGTGAGCAGGGAGCTGTGACTGTCCCCAGGCTGGAGAAGTCAGGTTGAAGTCATCTCAGCAGCTCACAGAAAAAGGCAGCCCTGGTCACTTGAGCAAACAAGCAGAGACAAATGATACAGCCTCAAAACATTTGCTAAGTCCACAAAAATAAATAAAAGTTACAGCTCTGTAAATAAAAGGACCACAATGTATGCTGTAGCTCCAGGAGAACTGTTTTTCTGCTCTTATAAAACAGGAAATCAAAATAGAATTTGACCTAGGTTGGTTTTCTCATCCTCTTACTTTCAGGGACTCATGAAAAACCCAGCACAAACAGAGCCTGAAGCATCAGCCAGTGCCACTGTCCTGTTTGTCCCTGAAATAAATACTTCACTAGCACGTTTGTAATTTTTTTTCATTTGTATAAGGACTGAGACAGCAATTTATACAAACAAGATTCTTGGAGTAAGAAATGTGGCATTGGTATTTCTGTGGTTTGAGTTCAGATAGAAGATCCTGACTGCCCAAACTGGACTTGTGTGTGAGAACAGCTCAACATAAGATGTGTGAGCAGCAGTCATTGTGCCATTTTGCCTTGGCCACCAGTTCAGAAATGGCCACTGCATGTAGTGAAAACGTGGGAGTATTGCGTCCAGTTCTGGAGCCCTCAAATTAAGAAGGACATTGAGCTGTTGGAGTGGGTCCAGAGGGGGCCATGAAGATGATCAAAGGGCTGGAGCAACTCCCTTGTGAGGACAGGCTGAAGGAGTTGGGGTTGTTCAGCCTGGAGAAAAGAAGGCTCAGAGGGAACCTCAGAGTAGCTTCTCAATACCTGAAGGGGGCTACAGAAAGCCTGGGGTAGGACTTTTTTAATAGGATATGTGATGGGAGGACTAGAAATAATGGATGTAAATTGGAAGAGGGGAGATTCAGGTTAGATATAAAAAAGAAGTTCTTTACAGTGAGGGTGGTGAGACACCAGAACAGGTTGCCCAGAGGTTGTGGATGCCTTCCACTACACCAGGTTGCTCAATGCCTCATCCAGCCTGACCTTAAACACCTCCAGGAGGGGGCATCCACAACCTCTCAGATCTCTAAGCCAAGCTGTAGGTGCAACTATCTCCAGCTTTGCCTTTTGGATGAACAAATTTTTTTCCATACTTTTCAGAGTTATGCCCCTGGTCAGGGAGAGTTCTGCTTGTGCTGTGGTCTCTCAGCTCTTTTTAGAGAGCTCTACCACTGTATAGGTTCCATCTTGTTTCTTAGCTGTCAGGATTGGAATATTATAGGGAGACATACACATTATAGGTTCTGGAAAACCTGCCCTTGGAAAGGACTTAGTAATGGATTCTATTATCTTCAATGTCTTAAAATCAGATATTACTTTTTAGAGGCCACCCGACCAGGCAACATGGAGAGTTTCCACATCTAATTCTCCATATTTCCCAGTGACTCTGGGTTTGCTTTACTGTAAGTTCTACCAGACAATTTGCACAAAGGCACTTGCTTCTTCAGACAGGTCTCATCAAGCCTGACCTTGAATGTCTCCAGAGACAGGGCTTCCACCAACTCTCTGGGTGACCTGGGCCAGTGTCTCACCACCCTTAAAGAGAAGAACTTCCTCTTAATTTCTTATCCAGCCCTGCTCTGCTCTAGTTTCGAACCACTGGCCCTTATCCTGTGTCTCCATGCCCTGGCAAACAGCCCCTCCCCAGCTTTCATGGAGCCCCTTCAGGCACTGGGAGGCCACTGGGAGGTCTCCCTGCAGCCTTTTCTTCTCCAGCCTCAACAGCCATGACTCTCTCAGCCTGCCTTTATAGCAGAGGTCCTCCACCCTTCTGATCATCCTTGTGGCCTCCTCTAGACTCTCTCCAACAGGTTCACATCATCCATCTAGCAGGCGGTGGCTGCTTTAGTGCTTCCAAGATTGTAGTTCTCCTTGATATAAAGGTTCTGCATCACTTCTTTCTAAATCCAACTTGTGCCCTCAATGAGTAAGACATCTTGTGCTGTACCACCACTCTTCTGCCCTAGAAATGCAAAGCTTTTCTGTGAAATTCTGCCAAAGGTTTCAGATTGGGATTGAGTGGTAAGGTGTGCAATGTGCACACAGCTCTGGTGTGGTCCTCTCCTGGCCAGACATCAAGGTCATACACAACAAAAATGAAGTAATTATAAATATGTCACATGGGACATCACAGGACCTGTTGTCTCCTCTTCTCTGGCACTGCTTCAAATCGGGACACTTTGAGGGACTCTGAGAGTCAGCAAGAATAAATCAATGTGGGTAAAAAGGGTGGAGACACACTGACACCTGCTGTTAGGGAATGAAACACGACTCAAAACCTGCAATACCAGGTGCAGAAACAGATCAGAACTGAGTGAAACAGAGTGAAAAAGGCACTTGCAAATGATCCCAGAGATTCTGTTCAGGCAACAAATTTCTTAAGGAGAAATACACATAAAACTATGCCTAACATAACACCATCTCCTATATTGAAAACATAAATACCTAGTTTACTTTGTGTTCATGAGAATTTGTAGATTCATTTTCATCACTCTTTTAAGCAGATCTTTTTATGGTGATAAATAGGTTTAATTATGCTACTAATTAGATTGCTTTTCTCTGTTTGCCACAATGACTGGTCTTTTAACCGTGCTTTTATCAAGCACTTAATGTGTTTCTTGTCTGTAACCAGAAGAGAGCTGGAGCCTCTCAGTTTCCTCTTGGGATCTCCAGTGTCAACCAAATCCACAGGGACTGGGTATCACTGCATTGTATCACAAAAGACAGGAAGGAGTTCATCCACGGGGCAGCAGCAGAGGCTGCTTCTGGTTTAATCCCAAACCAGAGCCACGTTTTACACATTCTTGATACTCACATTTTTCACTGCTTTATGTTCAGTCTCCAGAAGGCAGGCTGAGTGGAAGCTCCAGAGGGGTTCAGAGTGAACATTAAAATTGGTTTTTGTTTCTTGAATAGAAGCCCCTGTGCAAAATCTTAAAGGGTGAACATGGAAAGAGGCATTCACCAGCTAAAGATGAGGGTTTTTTCTCTTACAAATAGGGAACAGTCAATTAAATGTTTCTTGGACTCTTAACTTGTACAAAGCTGCTTACCACTGAGCTGTAACCAGGTATGATTTAGAAGGTAGACCCTCAGTAAGGACTTTGAGGGAGGAAATACTTACTGGACCCTGCAATGGAAGACATACTCCACAGTCTAGCCCTATGTGGACACCCCAGGGTGATGTCTTCTGTCCATTAGAGGGAGTGGGCTACTCTTGATAAAGAACTAACTTTGCTTTCATCACAGCAAGAGCAGTGCTGGAGTTCCAAGATATTTTTTGTTTGGGAACTGTGGGACACTATGAATTAGAATATGAGAAAAACTTGCCATTTTGTAAAGTAGATCTGCACAAAAGTTTTGTGTCAAGTGACAAAGTTATTTGTTTTGTGCTTTGGGGCTCATTAGGTGTATTAAACACTCACCTGCAAGGTATGCTGCTTGCAGCAAGTCTCTAATACAAAAGAAATTATTTAAAAGACATGGTTTTCCTTAGCTGGTGGGGCTGCTCTGGGCCACCTGCAGAGACTTTGTTGTGAAAGCTAAGCTGCTACCTGGAACCTTTTGAGTGACTTTCTTTTCCCTTACCTTTCTTTTCCCTTTTGGAGAAGCTTGGCACACCTAGCAAGCACTTACCCGCTGGGTGTAGGAACATCTGTAGCCATGGGATGTGGGATGCCATTCTGCAGGTGGTTGCAGAGACAAAATGTTTACACTTCAAAAGTAGACAAATTGTTAGAATAAAGCTCTCCAGAGTTTTATGAGATGTGTGGATGTTATCAGCTCTTTGTGTCATAAATTACTGTGAGAGCACAGCTGCAACTCCTGTGTGCTCAGAGCTCTGCTGCCACTGCAGTGTCCCACACTGCTCACTGCTAAAGACAGTTGAAGAATTCCAGCAAGGAGGATTTTGACTTTATCTGAAAACTTGTCAGCATATGAATTCAAATATTCAAATTTATGAACAACTTTTTACAACTTTTTCAACTAAAATTCAAGAAGCAGAAGGAACTCAAAGGTACAAGACTGGCTGGACATAGAAGGCTCAGATCCCTTAACACAGACCCAGCCACTCTCATCATGGATTCCCTGCTAGTTTTAGGAAGCAAATCCACTTACCTACAAGTGGATTTCCTCCTAAAAATGAAATCTTTGAGACTGCACTCATCTGAATATGATGCAAAGATCTGAAGAGGTTAAGTAGATTACACCCAAGTAACCTGATTACAAATCCAAGTTACTCTCATCACAAAAAGCCACCAAGATGCTGCTTTGGATGCAGAGAAGGGCAGTGGAGCTGGTGAGGGATGTGGAGCACAAGTCTTGTGAGGAGCAGCAGTGGGTGTTCAGCTGGAGAAAAGAATGCTGAGGGGAGATCTTGCTTTCTGCAGTTTGCTGAAAAGAGGGTGTAGCCAGGGGGAAACAGGCTCTTCTCCCAAGGAACAGGCCATAGGACAAGAGGAAAACAGCCTTAAGTTGTTTCAGGAGAAGGTTAGATGGATATTAGAGAAAATTTTTACACTGAAACAGTTATCAAGCATTGGAACAGGCTGCTCAGGGCAGAGGTTGAGGCACCATCCCTGCAGGTATTTCAGACAGGGGCAAACATAGACCTTAGAGATACGGTTTAGGGATGGTTCTTGTCAGAGCTGGGTTGATGGTTGGAGTTGATGATCTGAAAAGTCTCCTCCAACTTGGGCTATTCTGTGATTCACAGTTGGTGTGTGTGCACACAGTGCTCCAAATGTTCTCTGCCAACAACATGTTCAAAAGGTGTGTGTGTGTCTTTGGTAGAATTCAAAAAACAACTTGGTTGAGACAATTCCATGCTCAATGTGTCTCTCTACAGTTTATTTTACAGGAGATGAGATGAGCACTGTGGTGCATATAAACTCGCAGAACAATATAGGAAAATACAGTTTAACCATATGAAATCCTTTTACAGTAAGACAGAAAAAAAAACTATGTATAGGAAATGCCTTCAACACTGAAGGACAAGATCCACAGCTGAAACAATGTGGCTCCCACCCCAATCTGCCAGTACCCAAGCTGAAGATCCACCCCTGAAATAATTTCTGCCTTCAACTACTGAAGTCCTTCATACATCCTTATGTAACAAAAGCCATCCTATAAATTGCACAATGATCTGAGATTTACAAGTTACCTAGACAGATGCTGCATGGTACATGAACTATTCATGGGGGTCAATTCAGCCAAAATTTACGGAAAGTTATAAAATTTTGGTTAAACACCTTTAAAAAGAAGTCATTAGCACTGGCAAAAGTCAGCTTCCCTAGAAATTTAGAAGTACTTAGCAAAAGTTACACAAAAAGGACCAAATAAGCAACTTCTAGTAGAAAACTCAGATGGTCTTGGCCTGCCTTTGAATCCCCACCATTAGAATGGCTGCAAAACCCTTTGGTGGGTTTGTCTTGGGCTGGTGGAAGAAAGAAAACCATCTAAGGAGAAGATAATGTTTGTCCAACACTAGTAACCACTTTTTTTTCATCATGGATAAAGGTTGTGGTTCCTACAAAGTGTTTCTGAGCTGCTGGAGTGAGGGAGTGATAAATGGACATCAAATTCTTTAGGCTGTTCTGAAAACTGCAGCCATCACATCAAAAAACTCCAAAGGAATGAGGGATTTCAGCTCAATCATTCCCTTTTTTCTTTTTTTTTTTATTTTACACAACAAAGGCCTGCTGAGGCCCCAAATAGCAATTATTTTTATGCAGAATTCCCCACTTGTTCTACTGGAGATGAAGGACATCTAAGAAGATGAGATCAGCAACACTCCTTCAAAGCACTTGCTTGTAAGTCTAGTATTTCCTGCTCCATTTTAGCATTTCTACAATTTCAGATGGCTGTGCCAGGCAGTAAATGGCCAGTGAGACAAAGACCTACTGGCTATAGGGGTGTCATGAAGGAGAACAGAGTCTGGTGCAAGGAAGGAGGGCTGAAAATTCTGCTGCAATCTTGCATACCAGCTGCTCCTGAGTTTGGGAAATTTGGAGGGTGAATCTGGTGAGACACTGGCACAGGTTGCCCACAGAGGTGTTGGAGAGCCCACCCCTGGAGATATTGAGGCTTGATGAGGCTCTGAGCAACCTGATCTAGTACAAGATGTTCCTGCTCGCTGCAGGGGGTTGGATTAGATGCCCTGTGAAGGTCCCTTCCAACCCAACACATTCTGTGTTTTCTATGATCTGTGTGTTTTAGGTGCTGTAGTAGATAAAATTCTAAGAGGCACTTCAAGGGGACCTACTAGCAGAATTTCAGTAGGGTTGAAATCCAAGTCATTTTGGTTATGGCTGAAATTGGTAGCCCTGAAAAGCTGCAGATATTCAACACCATGGTCTTCTCTGCTCAACAAATGTGAATACAGCAGCTGAAAACACTGTTCTGAAGATCCACTGAGTTTATCTCTTGCACCTGAAATAGTCCAACTTAATGTAAGTGGAGGGACTTAAATTCTTCCTAATGTGTGTAATTTTTATGTAATTATTATGCAGTTAACCAAAGACTGACTATTTTTTATCAGTCTAAGAAAGATTTTGTTTCGTACAATTCTTAGAATCAGATGCATCATTAGGCACAAAAGGTTTTTGCCTCAAGGAATGCATGGGGTAAGAAATGAAGTCAAATTGTGCTCTGTGCTGGTCCCTGCAGAAGAAATGTCCAGGAATTAACAAATTGTGACTAGCACAAAATAGACATTGCACTTCCAAATCCAGCAGCTGAGAGGAAAAACCCCAAACAAAACCAAAAAAGCTTTCATTTACCACCCTCAGAAAACATCCAAAAGTGTGAAGTTTGGTCAACACATGAAAGGGACAGAGATGTTCTGTGGAAATCCAAAATGAAAGATAAGATGATGAGAACTGAAGTATCTCAGTGATGGAGGGTTGGCTACTGTAATAATGAAGAGGAGAAAAACCCAAACTTGAAAAATGAACATTAACAAGATCTATGATGAGACAAAGGAAGGAATATTATTTATACAACAGTGCTTTTCAGGAAAAGACAAAGATTTTGGATAGGAAAAGTTTCATCACCATTATGCAGCAGGAAGACTGTGTGCTCTGAGCTCCTGGAGGACACTCTCCTGCTGGGCTGACACCTCTGCCTGACATGAACAGTCAGTGCCATGGGACACCACTGTGCTGTCACACACCAGAGCTGTTGTGCTGTTGTGACACAGCATTGCCACATGCTGATTTACCACTGGCACAACCAGGAGTCAGCTGGAGAGACCCATATCAAGCCATAGATACCAAGGAATGTCTCATCACTGATTTTCCTGTGCTAAGCAGGACACAGATAGTGCTGAGCAGCTCAAATGCCACTTGGGCAACTAAATATTCTCCTGCCCTATACATCTGTTTTAAATTTGAGTCTGCCTCTGGTTGTTGCCCAGCTGGTGAAATTCAAGGTGACCAGGAGTTTCCTCTGGTAGAGTGTCAGACACCTCTGCTGTGCAGGGGACACCCCTCAGCCATTCCCCACTGCTAGAGGAGTGTGGGAGGAAAGTCCATGTGACAAGAAACATGCACAGAAACAATTCCTTCTCCTATTTAAACACATCATGGCTGGCAAAAAGCCTATGGCTTTCCAGAAAGGACTATGATCAGGAAAGGTGGTTATTTTGAAAGCTGTCTTTTTTTGCATCTGCCATTTAAAAGCCCAGTTGTCATGGAGTGGACAGGGAAGGGTGACCAGGACTGACTCCAGGACACCAAGCCCTGACCACCATCTCTGTGGCAAAGGAGCACACTAGCTAATACAAAATAGTAATAGTTTTCAGTTCAGAAAAAAACAATCAATCAATGGTTCACACCAAGAAGTCACATCTACTCATTCCAGGGGGACCTTCAAGGTGCTGGTCTGCATTTCTTAAGGTGCTTGATAGTGAAGGACTCACCTGGGTAAGCAGTGCTCTCTTTTTGTGATGAAGAAATAGATGGGCAGAAGAATTTTTTTCAATTAATTTTGGGTTTGGGTTATTACACCCACATCAGAAGGTGAGCTGTACTTCCACAATCTAGAGCTGCACCCCCACCATGGTCTGACAGAGGGTCACCTGAGGAGCTGCTGGGGTCTGCAAGGTCTGGGCTTTATACATTTAAGTACCTGAGGCTCTCATTTCTTTATGTTTGCCTCATCCATATACTCAGTGGGTGAGGATAAGAGATTCTTGTGCATTTCTATTTGTAAGCCCCATTTTCAAAGTCTCTTCTCACTAACATGGTCCCTGCTGCATTCCAAGAAATCTGAAGAGTGGGCACAGCTGCACAGTCCAATCTGCAGCAAATATTTAAACAATGATGTTAAAAATGGGGACAAATTTAAAGAGGTTCTGAGAAGGTCTGAGAAGATGTGACTGCTACTAAGCAGGTAAAAGTCTTCTGTGAATACTGAAAATTCCTTTCAGAAAAAAAAACCAAAAAACCACAAAAAGATGAAAAAAAAAATTATGTGAGTGTAATTCAGTGTCCCAGGATGGCTCCACACACTGACACCACAGCATGGGGCTGTCAGTGAGAAAAAAAAAGCAGCACAAACCCACACAGAGGCAGGATGGGGTAGAGAGATCTGGAGCTCAAGGTGGGATGCTGTTCATCAGGCACAAAAAGAAGGAGGATTCCAGTGCTTTTCTGGAGGAGCACAGGGACCCCAGAGCAGCTCAGGCAGTGCTGCAGAGGGTGAAAAGTATTTTAAAAATAAAGCAGGGATTTATTTCTGAATGACTTTCACTGCTGTTCTGATATTTTAACATAAAAAAAACCCAACCCTCTAAAGATTTCAGTGCCATTACATCATGGAATAACATTCTATAAGGGGGCAGCTGAAGTCCTTCAAAAGATGGTCTATTTGCAGGAGGGATGAATAAATGGGAGTCACAGACATGAATGAATCTGCAGCAGAGGTGCATGTCAGAGAATTAGATCTTTCTGGATGTTGCTTGGTGAAAGCAACTGGAAACTCATCAGTAGTGAGAGAAAGTGCTCTTGGCTCATTCCTTCGGGAATCATTGCTTTCAGCTCATTGACTCCCACAGGAATAAGACAACAGCACAGGATCTAGAATGAGTTCTGTCAGGAAATCAGCTGAAAGATGAACTCTTTCCTTGGGGAAAGATTCCCAGCAATGATGCTATGGAGTACATGGTGCAGGAAGATGAGTTTGCAGAAACAGGCAGTCTGGTGTAGGATGATGATTCTCAGTGGCTGAAATTGCAGCTATAGACACCTCCCCAGCTCTGACCCTGGAGTCACGACCTCCAGTGGATTCAAAGATGTAGAATTCCCCAAGCCCTTGAGCTCTGATGAGGGCCAAAAGGCTCTAGCTGAAGCAGAGACACCCAGGGAGCCAAAGGCTTGGAAGTAACACAGGAAAATCCTGAAACTCCTGAAACACAGGTGGTGTCAGGACATACAGAGGCAAGCAAAGCTACCAAAGAAGATCCAGAGGCAAATTCCCACTGACCAGACATCTTCAGATGAAAGAAAACAGTCCTAGTGGAAAGTTCACCTTCTGCTCTGTGACTGCAGAGCTGTATGAAGATGTAAGACAGTTCTGCCACTCATCCAACAAAAGACTAGATGCCTGCAGTGACTATAAGAGCAGCAAGCATTCAGTCCATGAAGCAGGTGAAAGGAAATGCTCAGAACCCCTGGAGGCAACAGGATTTTCTGCTCCCATCATTGAGTTCCATTGCAGCAGCACCACACTGTCCACATGCCAGCTATTCATCCATAACACCAAGATTGATTTTTGCTCCACAGAATTTGTTCAGGATGAGCTGTTGCCTGAGAAAAGACTGTGTTCTACTGCACTTTTGCACCTCAAGGGAAGAAGAACAGAGCAATGCTGGAACTCCACAAGTTCCCTGTGAGGAACAAACTCAAGGTCAGATGGCTATGCTTCATTTCAGACATATCACCACCTTCTGAGATGATGCTGTCCCTTTAGAAGCATCAGGGTTTCAGCTCTCCTAGACTTGGAAGACATGACACTGTCCAGGTTCCATTGGCCAGAGAAAGGAATCAGAGCCAGGTAACACCTCATGCAGTAGAATATCACAAGGGAATACAATATTTTATTAAGCTGGAAACTGTCTACAAGTGACAGTAAAACCTTCCTAACACTTCCACTTCCAGATGAAGCTCTTGAAACCTGTGCTAACGGGCAGTACTTGCAAGGCAAAATAAAGAAGAAAATAATAAAACATCTTTAAGGAAAGAAGAAAAATAAAGTGCAATGTTAATAGATTATTTCAGATATTTATGAAGGAGAACATAGCATAAAGTGCAAAACTAGTTTTGCTTTGCAGTCAGATGTGTTGAGGTGCTGTGAAGATCACTCACAATTTATGCACAGCTCAGAGTACCTGAGATGCAGCTCTGAAATGGTCCAGTTAGTTTTGGCCACTGAAATTTTGAAAGCTCACCCTGCTCCTGTAATTTTAATTAAAAAAAAAAANGAGAGAAAAAGTGCCTGTCCTCCAAAGTGCATGGTAGAGATAGAGAAAGGAAAAGAACATATTGATATGCCCAAAAAATGAACAGAGAGTGAAACAAGAGGAAGAGCAAAGGAGAGAGATGACCACAGAACTTCCCTGCTACAGGACAGCTCTGGGGCATTGTTGTGTCCCATCCAAGCTCAAGGACTACAGGACAATTAAGAACTCCAAGTTCCATTTGCACTGGACTCTTTGCAGGAGCTGAGGGGAGACTCAAAGAGCAGCACACTGTGTGCTCCCTCCATGGTTTGTACATCCAGAAGTGTGCAATGGAAGGACAGTATGGGAGGTGTCACAGCAGGAATGGTGATCCCTAGTGTGAGGGGATGATGGCATTGCACCCACCAACCTGCAAGGGTTCATAAAGGTTAACTCCAGGCAGAGAAGTGGGCTGTGGAGGCATTTGCAAGATGGGAATATATCTGTACTGGTGAAGAGCTGGTTGAGGGAAAGGAATTTGCATGAGAATTCAGTATGAAACAACCAACCAGGGAAATAATCACTGCAGCAATATGAAAAATGTTTTTCAGGTAAGACTTCACTGTGTCACAGTTTGCTTCTGCAAAGGGAAATGTGAATTCTCAATGATCACAGCAGCATGAGGCTGGGGAACAAAAAGCTAGAGCAGCAGCAGAGCAAAGAGGATGCAGTTTTGGTGCTGGGGAAAAAAAGGAGGGTAACAATGAGACAAAGTGGAACCTGTGGATCAAAGGAAATAGTGCAGATTGGGAAGCTGAAGATGACAACCCAGTAAGCACTGGAGAAAGGTCACAGTGGTGAGAATCAAGGTTTCTGCTGGGTCTAATGTAAAAATCTTAAGACTCTTGGCACTGTATAAAATGCTGAAAAAAAAATCTTATGATCAGCAATGCTGAATAATCAGAAAAACCAGCAGGAGAATAAAACTAATAATCTATGAACTACCTAATGCTATGTGCCAAGAGCAGCAGTGAATTTTTGGTTGTCTGTGGTAAGGGTAACAAAGGAAAAAAAAAATACAGTGAAGAATCTGACAGTGTAGAAGTTTGGGGCAGCTGCATTGACTTTTAATGCCATTCAGCATAATAGATTCACAACCCCATTGAAAATCAGGCTCTTCAAAGATAAAACTCCCAATTTACCTGGGTAGAATCAGTAATTAGAGATACCTAAAGGCTGTGTTATTCACCTGAAGGTGAAAAAAGGGCAGTTTTAGCCTAGATCCCAAATAAGATGTTAGAGGACTGTCTTTAAGGAGATTCCATGAGAAAACATCAGCAAAGGTACTGAACATCTCATTTGTCTCCTGGTCTATAACCACTACCTGTCACTGAGGGCACTGAGACAGCAAATGAGGTAGGTACAGCACAACCAAGTCCTTCCTGATAAATAACAGTGATGGCAACACCTTCAACCTCACTGACAGGTCCAGAACAGAAATCCTGGTGATAATGGGTTTATGTATCCCTGAGAGGGAGTATAAAACAGGAAGAACAGAAGGCTTCTCCACAGATTTTGGGAGAATGGCCATCTCTTCCCTGCCATGGTGGGAAACTTTGTTCTATGCAATAAATCTTTTCAATTTGCACAATGTTACTGTGAGAAGTGTGTTTGGAGATGGGAGAGACAGCAATTTCATTCAGTCATAAACACTGTCAGTGACAGACCTGGGATTCACTATCAGGACTTCCTCTCCCCCCTGCATCATGTTGAAACATTTCTCTCCTCGCTGGCCTGAGATGAACTGCATGGTTGTTCTAACAGACTGGAAAAAGGTTGTCATGCAAGGGATGGAGCACAAAGCCACCAAAAAACAGAGCTCTTCTCTCTCTACCAGAAAGCAGATTTCCTCCAGAAACTGTGTGCCATGAGGAATTGCTGATGGGGAGCACACATCTGGTTTCTTCACCCTGGAATGTCCGGTACTTTAAGGCTTAGCACAACGAGGACCATTTTAATGACTAAATGTAACAGAGATGGCCCATAACAGGCATAAATTACAAGGGGTCTGGTAGTGGAACAGCCTTCTCCCTGTGTGCTTCTGATCCTTCAAAACCAAACATCAGCCTAGTTACTTCAGTGAACTCGTCATCAACAAGTACAGACCAGTCTATATTTCCATGTCCACAGGTCGGATATCTCCAGTTTTGTGTTCTTTTACCCACAGTTCCCTGTCTTTGGCAGGATCCACTTTCCGAAGCAACTGATCCACGAGCTCTACTGTCTGAAATGAACAAAACAAGAAAAGAAATGTCAAGAGCAGATTACAAGTAGAGACACTCATGGCTTTCCTAGGAGGATGGGTTGAGAGAGTTGGGGATGCTCAGCATGGAGAAGGCTGTAAGGAGACCTCACAGCAGCCTCCCAATGCCTGAAGTGGCCAAAGGAAAGCTGGGGAGGGGCTGTTTGCCAGGGCATGGATCAATAGGATGAGGGGCAGTGGTTTTAAACTGAACCAGAGAAGGGTTAGATGAGACATTAGGAAGTTCTTCCCTATGAGGGTGGTGAGACACTGCCCCATGCTGCCTAGAGAGTTGGTGGAGGCCCCATCCTTGGAGTCATTCAAGTTTAGGCTTGCTGAGGCTCTGAGCAACCTGATGGAGTGCAACATGTCCCTGCTCACTGCAAGGGTTTGGACTAGATGGCCTCTGAAGGTCCCTTCCAACCCAACACATTTTGTGATTCTGTAATTCTGAAGCTATGGACACACCTGCATCATGCCTGTGCACCAGTGAGAACTGCTCATATAACAAAACTTAGTGGGTAGCAGCCTAGTCAGAACTTGCTTGCTTTGTGATGCCTTGCATGTGAAGCCTTGCAGCAGGAAGCAAAGAAAAGACAGACCTTTAATGCCAGAGGCACACTTCTTAAGCCAGGCATTGGTCAGTTGGTCTCTGACACCTCTCCTGTAATCTGCACCTTACCCACCAAAAAGCTGTGATCAAGCAGTTTGAAAGGCAACCAGGATCAGAGAGTCCTGGACATAGTTCTGTTGCAAGCTAACACAATGACCATATGCTTTTCATATCTCCTGTTGATACAGGTCACTGGCTCAGGGCAGGGTCTGTTCTGCTTGGCTGAAGTGCAATAAAGACCCAAGGGATGAAAGCCAGCACAAACTTACACTTTGGTTGAACATGTCTGTCTCGTGCCGCAGCTGTGTGTACTGACAAAGGTGCTGCCGAATCATCTCCACCCTTTCCACTTCTAGTCTTTCAAGTTCCTGGACAGGAAGGAAAACAAGTTCAAGTTTTTCTGGGAAGCTGAGCTTGAATGCCCACAGAAAGGATGACACACAGGAGATTGTGCAGTCACACCCTGGAGCTGAGCTCTGTGGTTGCACATCCCTCTGATTTGCAGAGAGCCTAAGACAGTGAACAACAGAAGTCACCTGACCTGATTTTACATTCCCATCTACCAAGATTTACCTTCAAATGCTTTTCCACCTGGGTTTTACAACTGAAAAACTTGCCTTGTGGTCTGCAGGTCATGATTTCCCTCCTGAGCATTATCCTAGAGAGCTTCCAAGTTGAAGTCTTCCAGAAGCAAACACACAACCAACACAGACCTGGCCATGTCTGGACACTGGTGGCCAGTGTTATTTGTATCAGTGAGAAACCACCAGTGAAGGTGAGAGCAGAATAAGGGAGAGGAAAAGCCTTTTCTTCTCTTGTTTTGCTTTGAGGAAGACACCTGCCTCCTTGTTTTCCACTGCTTTTATTAATTTACTGCAGGCTAACTATTGTACTGACACACTTCTAAATGCTGAACAATTTATTACCCTGCTTCTTATCAAGATGAGTTTAGGGTTTTGTGTTTGTCCAATGAGGAAAAAAAATAATGCCAAAGCAGTATTTATTTCCCACTTTCAAAAGCAGTTGGCTGTTGCCCATTAAGGAATGATGTGAGGGAGGAGTTCTAAAGCCAAAGTACAGGTATTTCAAGTAATTCAGTGCATTAAAGCTGTATCTTGGCATCTTAGTGACTTATCCCAAAGCAATATGCCCTTCAGGTGAACACTGTGAGCTGTGTTATCTTCAGAGAAACACAACAATAGGCAATTAGAGGGTTCTTCTGAGCTGGCAATTTTTGAGAAGGAATTGTAAAATCAAAGAACAGAGAAATTCATTCAAGTATAAATGGCTTCAGTGATTTATCACATTTTCCCATGTCTTTCTTGTGCATCTTTCCATCCCTCCTGGGGACAATTCCAGTCATGTGGTTCCTAAGGCAGCCCTGAATTGGTTTAATGCTTTTTCTGCAGAGGAACAATTATTTCTTCATTGCCCTAGTAACACGAGATTTTCTTAGAACTGAGAATGGGAAATACAATGTAAGACCTTATCACCCATTTCCCCCCAGTGTTTTGCAGTGAATGCAAAGCTATGAAGGATGAAAGCTGTTACACTTCTGCAGTGATATCCACAGAAATACTGCCCAGAGTTACATACCAGAGTGGTGGTCACCATCTCCTCAAACCACTTGGACTGGGCTTGATTGTAGATATCCACACAACGCATCAAGTCATCCCCTGAAAAGTTCACAACAGCAACACATCAGTCCCCTGTAGCCAGTGTCACCCAGAAGGAAACCACAGTTCACCCTGGAGAAGGCTGCAGGGAGACATTCTAGTGGCTTCCCAGTACCTGGAAGGACCTACAAGAAAGATGGAGGGGTGTGTAGCCACAGAACAAGGGGGAAAGGTTGCAAACTGGAAGAGGGGAGATTTAAATGACATCTCAGGAAGAAATTTTATGCTGTGAGGGGAGTGAGCCCCTGGCCCAGGCTGCCCAGAGAAGCTGTGGCTGCTTCATTTCTGGAGGGGTTCAAGGCTAGGCTGGATGGAGCATGGAGCAACCTGGGCTGGTGGGAGGTGTCCCTGCCCAGGGCAGGGGATTGGACTGGATTCTTTTAGAGTTCCCTTGCAACCCAAACCTTTCTGTGATCAGCTTTGTAGATCTCAAGACAGACAAATTCTTGATGGATCCCATCAGGTTTGAGACTCTGCAAATGTTTTAATCACAAGTAGCTGTGTTCTCAGTACAGCTGAGCACAAGCTATTATATCCTTGTTCAATTATTGAGTAGCAGTGGAAAAATGACAAAAGAAAAAGCCAGTAATAGGAAGCATAATGAGCACACACGTATTTATGAGTGACTGTGAATTAGGAAATAAACAAGAACAGAATTACGTCCTAAAGCAGAAATATCCTCATGTTTCAATCTGACTTTGAAAGTTTCCCAAACATTCAGCTATTTCAGCACACTTTCACAGAACAAGAGGACTATTCACCCTCCTTCTACCGTTCTCACTCCAGTTAGCAATGTTATCATTTTGTGACGTCTGTGCTAGAAAACTGGGCTTGTTTCTTCAGGGGATTTCACACCACTATGTAGCACTACTTGTTTTGACTCTGTAGCACCTCATGTTGTCCTTGCTGTCTCCTGCTCATCTTCCAGCACCAACAGACACAGGTACTCACTCACCTGCCTGTGTGGACTTCCGCCTGGCTTTCTTAATTTCCTCTTCTGTCTTGTTGCTGAGCTTCACCTCCAGCTGCTGAGTTTTCACTTCCAGATCCTTCTGTCTCTCTGTCAAGGCTTTCCGGGCCTTGGAGTAATTAAAGAAGAGTCACAACTTTTAGAGGGAAAGCTGCTTTCTGCCATCTATGACCCCTTCATACTAGTATCTGTAAGTAAGAAGTTGAGGACTCTGCATAAAAGTGGGATTCAAGTTCTTAGGATCCCATGCAGTGTTCAAAGAAGCATCTCACCGCTATACAGAAATAGTCACAAAGAAATAACAAAAGCATTTGAACTCTTCATGGGTTCTTAGACACAGCACAAAAAGCATCATGAGACTTTCAGAAACTTTCTCCCTGCTCCTGTGAGAAAGGGGAGATGGAACCTCCTCAAAATGTCTTACTCAGCATCACTGAGACACTGCTTCTATTGGCTTCTCTGAGGATGTTACCCATTAAAGAATTTCAAGTATCTTACAGAATTTATTTCTATGTACCTTATAGATTCAATGAACATTTATCAGAATCTCTAGTAATAGGAACTTTTAATAACCTGAATTATTTCAGAAAACCTCATTCAGGTTCATGACAACAGCAGTTCCCACTGTAGAAATCAAGAAGCTGAGACCTCATTATTTAAATTATACGACTTTAAAGTTCTTCAGGCTTCATTTATCAGTATTACTGGACTTTTCCAGGCAGATTAGTAAGATGTCTTAACAAATATCCATTGTTACCATAGAGCACTCTGCCATCCCATTGACTAAGGTTGCCCAAATGCATAAAATAAAGATAACTTGTCTTAAAATAGGTCACGTCTTTTCCTTACCCAGTTTCAGTGTTAAAAACTAAATCTGGGTGATTGCATTTTGTTAGTACCCTGTGGTTTTCTACAGTCACACCTGAGGCATCACTGGAATTTCTCCCTTTGCTGTTTTTTGGAGCCTGCACATGGTCCAAGGGGCACAAGAGGAAGCCGTGAGAAAATGATGAGGGGAGCCCTTGCTCCCAGAGCTTGCTGCAGGCACAGCTTTGCCTGGGTTTCATTCCCTCTTCTCAAAGCTCAGCTAAGCAGCAAATCACAACAGGGGCCTGGCAGAACATAACTAACAGCAGAAAGCACTTGGCAGAGATCTTTGAGGTTCTTTGTGTCAATGTATGAACTTTTCACGGGGCAGCAGCCAACCAGTACCTGAAGGGGCTACAGGAAAGCTGGGGAGGGGCTGTTTGCCAGGGCATGGAGTGACAGAACAAGGGGCAATGGTTTTACACTATATCAGGGCAGGGTTAGATAATAAATTAAGAAGTTCTTCCCCATGAGGGTGGTGAGACACTGGCCCAGGTTGCCTAGAGAGATGGTGGAGGCTCCAACCCTGGAAACATTGAAGGCCAGGCTTGCTGAGGCTCTGAGCAACCTGATCTAGTGGAAGATGTCCCTGCTTACTGCAGGTGGTTGGACTAATGGCCTCTAAAGACCCCTTCCAACCTAACACATTCTATGATTCTGTGTAGACCAGCAGTATCTCAAAAGCACTAGCAGTGTCTCAAAAGCACCCCCCGTCTGTTCTCTGCTCCCACCTTTTCCACAGCTGCATAGCGACTGGCCAGCTGCTTCCTTAAGTCTGCAATATGGTGGTCACACTTCTTCATGTCCTTCTTGAAGTTCTCTCTGAAGTTGAGGAGGGGCTTCTCTACCTCGCTCTGTAGCTGGCAATGAAAATAAAGGAAGAAATGGTGAGAGTCTGGAGAATGCCAGAGGAGTTTCTGGGCAGGGTTTAAAGAAAAGTGAAACAATGAAAGAGCCCCGTTCATCGCCTGCCTGCCCAACTGCATCACTCCAGGGTGCATTCCTTCACCTTGGAAAACAATACAGGAGAGCAACAGGGAGCAAAAACTATTTCACTAATTACATCTCTGAAGTAGAAGTTAGAAGTGGAGCTGTGGGTTACCAAGGCAGTGGCTGGTTGCCTGAGTAACCTCTGCATAATTGCTCACAAACTCTGTGCAGCTATAATTTTCCACCAGAACATGGCTGTTGTGCTGATCTATCTGCCACTGCACTGAAACTGGTCACCCACAAGGGCTAACATCATGCAACAGGATGCAAGAGTGTGTGGTGGAAAAAACCCCAGATAAAGACCATAACTTGTACAAGAAATCTCCTTGGGCATCACCAGTGAGAATGTCAAGAAATAAGATGAAGTTGCGAGTCCAATTTTCAGAAAGGCTAAAACTACAAAGAAATCTTAGTCCAGGTTCTCCTGGTTCTCCTCTTTACAGACAGACAGGAATACTTGTTAAGAATCCAAATACTACCTTTTATTTCTTCCTCTACAGAAATAAGCTGTACAAGTTCTAGGTAAACTTACTTGGACAGGTTGGAACTTAAGAGTTCTAACTGAATAACCTCTAGAATCAGTTTTCCTTCTTTTTTATGAGAAGTTAAGATTATATGTCTCTTAAATCACTTATCAGCTAGATCAAACAAACCATGATTTTGGCATGAAAACCAGACAGAGCTTCAAAATGTTTGTTCACTAACTTATTAATTCATCTAGATTTGGACCATACACATTTGCATTTTCCCCACTACCAAGCACCATTGGGAGACTCCCATCAGAAAATCTTTGCAAAAGGAAGAACATTTACCTTTGAGGAAAATTTGAGGTGAACCTCTGCTTCATCTGCAAGACTCTTCTTGAGCTGAGCCCATGCCTCTCCCAGGGTGCTGAAAGAAGGCAGAACAACAACAGCAAGGATGTGTAAATGCTTTGGACCACGTGTTGCTCAGAAAAAACACAGAAAAGTGACAGCAGAAATCTGAGATGATAATCAACTTCTGTATGCAGCATATCTTTGGAAGCACAAACTCTTGTTACAGAGACACCAGTCTCCATAAGGGAGACATTTCAGCATCTTGTCTCGCCACAACAGGTTTTCTTTTCTAATTCTCAAAATAAATCTTCACCACAGCAGTTTTTCCACTGCCTCTACTTCATAGCCTACTTTTAGTGAGCAGATTATTTGACTTCTCAGAGAAGCCTTTCAGCAGTTGGAAATTACTCCCATCATCAAAACTACTCCATCTTGCAGCAGAGAGGTCTTCCAGTTGCCAAACCAGTGACAGATTATTTGGTATCAGACACTTGTCTCTTCTCCATCTATCAGGCTTTTTTAGATGAGAGTGTGAAGTTGTTGATGAATAATCTTGTGACTCACCCACAACCCATTATGCAACTGCATCCTTCACATCCTGCGAATGGGAAAAAACCTGGTACTTTGTCCTCAATGAGATTCATCTTATTTTTTTTTTTCAGTGATTCCTCTACTTTAACAAAATAATTCAGACTTGCAGTCTTTCTTCTTGAATTCCTCATAGCTCTGTCTTGTCTCTGATTACAGTAAACTCATTATTTCTTCCATCAGAGATCATTAACAAACAGAAAAAAAGCCTGACTTGAGAAAAATGAACCTTATGGGATCTCTCTTCATAGCTAATTTCTGCACTTCATTTTTTTGGGTATGATTTCTTACACTGTTTTGCACCTTTGGCTTCAATTAAGTCACATTTCTCTTGCCTGCCTACAAGGACCTTCCACTGCAAAGAGCTATGTTGAATGAAGAGCTACCACGCTGATTTCTTCTGGTATTCCATCCATTTCTTCTGGTAGGAGTTTTGGTTGGTGTGAAATAACGAGTTCTGTCTGCATCCACAAGAATTGTTCATCACCTTAGTTTTCCATTAAGTTCTTCTAGAAAGCTTCATTATTTATTCTACCACTTTGCAATTGCCTGTCATCTGAGGTTTCCAAATGATGCTCTATAATCTCTGACGTTGCTCCAATGAGTTGAGTCTTCAAGTATGGTGTTCATTGCAGCTAAACACCCTGAGGTTATTCCACCTACTTGAGTTTTCCCAACTCTTTTCCTTTCCTTATCCCACCAAACCCACTGTTTATTTCTCAGAAATGAAGAATTTTCTGCCTGCTGAGTATCTTCTGCATCTCTTATCCAACTACACTCACTTGAAATTACCAAGAATTTTATCACCATCTGTGTACATGCAATAACACTGTACTCACAGCAGCCAGGAACAGAACCAGGGGAAATTTAGGATGACTATTAGGAAAAAACTCTACCCTGAAAGAGTTACCAAGCATTGGAACGAGCTGCCCAGGAAAGGGATTATGGCACCATCCATGGAGATAATTAAGAAATGGGCAGATATATGACTTAGAGATATGGTTTAGGGATGGTTCTTGTCAGAGTTGGGTTGATGGTTGGACTCAACAATCTAAAAAGTCCTATTCTATGATATGAATAACACAAATCAGCCACCTCTCATCACCCTTGTGCCCCACTCACTGACGTGACTGTGGGTCTTCTTAACCACCAGAAGGGGGCAGAGGACACCAGAGAAGAGAGGCCATACTTGGTGTCAACTCCACAGACTTGCTGGACAGCAAAGCTGGAAAACACTCTCTGGAGTGCAAAACCAGCAGTGGTAACTGGTGCATTCACAGAGCAGTTCATGGAGTTCCCTGACTCTCATCTTCTCAGGAACAAGAGCAAGACCAGAGCAAACAGTCACTCTACCCATACTACATTGTGGTCCTACTTTTGGCTCCTTCAGATCATCCTGTTGGCTGTTCTTCATATCTCATTTTTTTAAATGGAATTTTTCCCTCTCCTAGGCTTCACCAATCTTGTGGATCTTCTCACCATCCTCTTCCTGTCCCTAGCCAGTCTGGCTACTAAAGACTAGGACAAGAAATTTCAGCAGGACTTTGTTCCATGCCCTCACCTTGACACCCTTCCACACAAAGCACCACCAGGCAGCACTCCCAGCTACCCATACTCTGCACTGCACCCCCTTAAATTCCCTTCTTCAACATTTCTCATGCTTCAGTCCTCACTCCCTCTCAATTTTTCTACTCTCCCCTGGATTCATCTGCCTTTATTTTTTTCAGGCATATTGGGAGTAGGAGAAAGTGGAAGGAGGATGTGGAAGAAAGTGGTTTTTTTGCTTTGCAAGGGCAAAGAAGAATAGAAACCATCGTCAGTGCAAGTGCTTAGAGTTGCAATTTCTGTCCCTCCCAGCTGAAAGCTGAGCAAACACCTTGTGGAGATTCACTGGGCCGGAACTAGGGTGAGGATAGTAATTTCCAACCTTTGCATTCAGTGCTTGGGGGGTTTGTGCCTCTTCATTATTACTGATGGATTGCAAAGTAGTCTGAATGCATTGCCTAAAACATTCCTAATTACCAAAGTGTGAACACAGAAACATAGAATGGTTTGGGTTGGAAAGGACCTCAAAGATGATCAGGCTACACCCCATGACCTTGGCAGGGACACCTACCACCAGCCCAGATTGCTCCAAGCTCCATCCAGCCAGGCCTTGAACCCCTCCAGGGATGGAGCAGCCACAGATTCTCTGGGCAACCTGGGCCAGGGGCTCACTCCCCTCACAGCAAAAAATTTCTTCCCAAGATGTCATCTAAATATCCCCTCTTTCAGTTTAAAACCATTGCCCCTTGTCCTATCACTAAACACCCCTCAAAGAGTCTTTTTCCAAATATGATATAAAAAAAGGACAACTTATTGCTTTTCTTGGAGAGCCAGGTATGTGATGACATCCTCTCCCTGTCTGTGGTTCTTCAATTCTACTAGCCTACTCTTACAGATATACTTTCAGCAGTGGATATTCCTCATATTCTTCCATATTCAAACTAACTTAGTAATGCTAATCCCTGATGGAACTAGTGTTGGCTAGAATGAAGACAGAATAAATGTTATTGGAAACAACGCTCACATTTTATATACATATTCCTTAAAAATTACTGTGACTATCTTCCAAAAAAAATAGCTTAGCAACCTGAGTGTGTTAGGGAAGATAGAATTGCTTTGGAATAAGTGAACCTCTGCTCAATGGGAGAGCTCAGGGAAAAATCCATGTACCTGCAGGGGAGAAATGCCTTTTCTGTTTAAATATATCTTGAAATGCAGATGTACTTACCCTTCTTCCTGAGCAGCCAAGGAGTTCTGAGACAGTTTGGACAGGTTCTTAGCGTATTCTTCCTCAATCTTTATCCTACACTCACACACAAACACAGAGAGAAAAGAAAAAGACAGCAATAAATAAGCTTGAAGGCAGAAACCCACACACATAATTTTAAGAAATTCTCTGCATTACTTTTAACAGATCTTGCCAGGAGAATTTTCCTTTCATTCTCCCGGGCTTGGCAGCACCCAGTTTCAGGCTCCACATTTCCCCTCCATATGCTAAAAATGCAGTGGCAAGAGCAGGGATATCTGCAGGACAGCATGCACGATAAAATTAGAAGAAAAAAAAGCAACAGTTCTGGAGAGCAAATAACAAGGACAAAGTGTCTCTTCTGTGCAACGTGGGCCGTCTGCAAAACTGGGCTAATTGGAGAGGCAAGTGTTTCAGCTGCTGAACACAAGGTGGCACATCCTTGAAGCAGAGATGAAGGAACACAGTGGTTCCTGAGACATCCAAATGAGGTTTTGGGTCCTGGACCCTTCCTGGTGACACCTAATACTTCCTGCTCCCTGTTAAAGCTGGGGAAGGGGCTTCTGTCCCTAATGCATGGTGATGAAGCCCCTTGCCCCTCTCCCCACGCACTGCCCTGTCCTTTTCCATTCACTCCACAGCACCCCACCAGGACCTGAGCCTGCTGCTGGTGGGGTTGTAGATGAAGGAAACTGTTGGCATCCAACATTTGGGGAATGGCTGCAGGGAAGAGAACAAGCATAGCTGTTGAAGAAGGGACAAGGGTGAATATTGACTGCACAGCAGGGAGGGAAGGAACAACTCTAGGTTCAGAGGTGATGTGCATCATGCCTGCAACCCATCTCAGCCCCCCTAAGCTCTTTTCCACGAGCAAAACAAACATAATCCCAGACAGGGCAAACAACTGACTGTTCACTATTTTTTGTACCAGATTGTTCAGTAGATCTTCTCCAAGAGAGAGCTGAGTGGCACACAGGAAGAGCAACTCCAGATTCTGTGCTAACAATGTACCCAGGAGACCAAGAAGGTCAACAGCACCCTGGACTGTACCAGGAATAGTGTGGTAAGACTGAGGCAGTGATTGTCCCCTTGCAAGGGGCACTGATTTGGCCCTACCTCAAGTGCTGCTGCTACAAACTCCTGTAATGTATTTCTCCAGCTACACACTAAAAAACATGTTCATTGCTTTCACTAATTTCTTTGAAAACTTTCAGAATTTCACTTCCTGTGCAGCCAGGAGCATTCCAAATTGTGTTTTGACCCATACTGCTTGGTGGGAGGTGTCCCTGCCCATGGCAGGGGGGTTTGAACTAGCTGATCTTTAAGGTCACTTCCAAACCAAACCATTCTATGGCTCTATGATGTTATTAGTTCTAGTTGCTCTTTGGATTTTTATGCTCTGCTCTCCTATGTTCTTTGTTTTTAAAATAAATTACATTGCGTGTCCACATTCAAATAGTTCCAGTCACACCACTTTATAATGGATAAAAAACCCCTGGAGAGCCACAAAGGGAGGCAAAGATGATCCGATGTGACTGCAATGCATGAAGAAACTAAATAGATTAAGACAACATGGGGAACACAGAGAAAAGGTGATAGAGGATATCTGACAGACATCTACACAACTGTCACTGTGCCGAGACAGAGACTACCACTCTTTTTACCCAGGGTGCTCAGCTTGCAGAAGAGAAGACCACGGGGAGACATTACAGTAGCTTCCCAGTACCTGAAAGGGCTTCAGGAAAGCTGGGGAGGGGCTGTTTGCCAGGGCATAGAGAGACAGGATGACGAGCAATGGTTTAAACTAGAGCAGGGCAGGGTTAGTTACACATTAGGAAGAAGTTCTTCACCATGAGGTTAGAGAGACACTGGCCCAGACTGCCCACAGAGGTCATGGAGGCCCCATCTCTGGAGACACTAAAGGCTTGCTGAGGCTCTGAGCAACCTGAGCTGCTGCAGAATGTCCCTGCTTACAGCAGGGGATGAACTAGCTGGCCTTTGGAGGTCCCTTCCCACTCAACATTTTCTATGATTCTATGTTTGCAGGAACCTACTGAACCTGGCAGACCAAAGGCAAACTCTGAGCCCCAGAAATCTCCAGATTTCTGAATGTTAGAAGTTGTGAGGACAGAGACACACACGACCTCTTCCTCTCACACACTCAGTTACAAGTTAGTGGGCAAGAGGGACCTTCACCAGACTCATTCCAACCATCCTCCTGCTACCATTTCCTTTCATAATCTGCATATGTGTAGTTTAGCTCCATAACCAACTTAAGTTCCAATTCAAGTCTTTTTACATCCTCCTCTAGGAAACTCTGTTCATGCTCCATGTCAAGAAATCACTTCTCTATTTTTTAAAATAGTTCCATTCTAAGTATCACCTCTGCTGTTTTTTTCCACAATCCCATTTTCTCCTTGAATCTGCATTTCAAAACCTTCTTCATTCCCTCAATCTGAACAGCCCATACAACTGAAATGGGCACAGCAGGAGAGATGAGCAAGAGCTGGAAAAGACTAGAGAGGGTGAATGGGTATTAAAGAAACAGTAGATGTTCTTCAAGAACTGGTAGCATGTCTTTCACACAGCTAAATCCACCCATTTAATGTACTGAAATACCTAAATCAGGAAAAAAAAGATGTATTTTCACATATAGCCAATTTGAGAGTAAAGCTCTAATTACCTTTCTCGAATGAACTCTGCCATTTCTTTCTGCATTTGTTTCCCTTTCAGCTGCTTTTGGAGAAGAATTTCAAATCCTGACACTGTGTTGTTCCCTTGAGAATCCTTCTTATCGGCCTGAAAGGAAAAAGGAAGTTCAACAAAAAGATACAGGGATCAAAGAGAGAGACACACAGTGACAGTGGCAGCTGCCTGAGGGGGCCAAGCAACAGGCAGCAGTGGTGTCTGAAGAGCCCTCTGGTTGTCATAGCACCTGAGCCCTTCTCAGAGCAACAGTCAAATACTTTCTCTTTCCCCTTCTTCTCATTACTTTTAAAAATTAAAAATACTCATTTAGCTAGCATAAGACTATGCTGAAGCCAAAGCAGCAGCTTTGTCTTCCCTTCTGCCTCTTTGAATAACCAGGAACTGAAAACACATGTGAAACTAATAAAATCTTCACTGTTGAGGTTGTGTTCCCCCTGCCCCCGAAAATCAGTTTTCCAGTGGACGATTTTTCTATCAGCTCCATGCTCAAAGTTTTTTTTCAGACCAGTAACAGGACAAGAGGGAACAGGCACAAACTGGACCATGGGAAGTTCCATCTCAATCTGAGAAGGAACTTCCTTGCTGTGAGGATGGCAGAGCCCTGGCACAGGCTGCCCAGAGAAGCTGTGGAGTCTCCATTTCTGGACACATTCTATACCTGCTGGACACATTCCTGTGTGACCTACTCTGAGTGTCCCTGCTCTGACAGGGGGTTGGACTGGATGATCTCTAGAGGGCCCGTTCAATCCCTCCTGGTCTGTGAGTCTGTGATTACTCTACCATTTATATCTGATTCAGGATCCTGACAATGGAGCTAATAGCAAGAGGTCACAAACCAAGTCTTCCTGTGCTGAAGGGCTCATTAAGACTACTCAATTTAAGAGCTACTAATGGGCTTGTCCTTCACAAACCTCATATTTTAAAAAAGTAATTTATCTTCTGGCCTTCAGAATATCCCATAGGAATCAGTTTGTTTTACATCCTCCCCATTTCCTGATCCAAACCATCTACTATCAGCTGGACCATGCTTTGCTGGACACTCTTCTAATCATTACCCACATCTGAGATGGGTCAGATGGTTTCCACCTCATCTTCACTGGTGTCTTCAGTCTCCCTGGTGCAGCCTCAACTCATTACACTTCAACTAACATTGTCCTTTACCTTGTACCAAAAATCAAGTTGTTCCAGTTCTTTGGAAGCCGAGGAGCTGCAATATGGCATGTGGCTGTCTGCCTACTTACCCAGAAATAATCACAGTAGCTCCACTCTGAAGGCTTCAGCAACTGCTGCTCTGGTATTACATCAGGATGGGGGAAAGTCACACCATTTATCTGCAAAAAAAAAAAAAAAGGGAAAGAGCTAGAAAGTAATGAAGTGCAGCTGCTGCTGAGGAATATGCAAATGAATGGTCATATATGCTTCCAATCAGAAAATCCACGGTGAACATATGCCAGTGAAGGAAAACTGGTTGTTGCATGGAAACAAGCTAGGTATTCCCAGAGAGGAACTCTGAGCACACAACAGTGTTGGCTCAGAGGAAAATAAATTACCCATTTCATATACAGAAAACCTGCTTGATTTGGAAAGTGCCACAAAGGGAGTTCTGGATCCCTCACAAACTGCACTAAAAATCCTGTCATGAAACACTCTCAGTGGAGTCTGAACACAAGAAACACTGTGAGCACTGAAGGCACTATTAGTGTTATCAAATTATCTTGGCTGTGTCAGTCTCTGCTCTTTTCTCAGTGCACAGCCCTTCCATCTATCTGAGAGACCCCCTCTGATGGAAGTGACAGCAGCTGCAAAAAGAAACAGGGGCTCTCTAAAGCTTTCAATCCACAAATCCCACAATAATCTGTAAGACATGTCTCATCACCAAACCCATTAAACAAAGGCACAAAAATGTCTATGTGCTTATTAAGTCATCAAGTAGAAAATGTAACCTGATAAAGGCACAGTGGAAATGAAGAGTGAGACAGTTACTGCAGAAAAATACTGGGTGCAGGAGAAGAACCAGGCAGGGTCAGAGCTCATGACCCAAAACAACTGGTAGGTAGGAACAGCAAAAGCAGTCCCTGCAGGTCCAGGACACCAGGAGTCCTTGTGTGTATTCATCAAGGAACCAAGAGAAACTGCGGATGGAAGACTGTGGAAGAAACTATAGATTTGAGGGGTTTTTTTTTGATCAGTTAACATTCCCAGGAAATTCAAACCCAAAGCTATGGGCATGGTTAGCAAAGCTGAAGGTAACACTGGCACACAGTGGATCTGCCTGTGGGCTATTCAGAAGGGATCAGAAGGACATGGCAAACATGCTGTGAAATGCTGACACAGAGTCAATCTGCCACACCAGAGCACTGCAGACAAAACCTTTAGTTGATACAATGGTGTTCCTGCAAACTCACATTGGTTCTGCTGCTGTCAGCCCATGCTGCTGTCCTATATGTAATGTAGGAGCTTTCTCCACCCCCTTCCTCCACAAAATCACTATTTACAGAGCTTGTCAACTCTATTTCAAAGCAGGACACCTCTGGTGTCACCTCAGCTAGATCCTAAACCACATATCTTTCATTCCAGCTTCCTTCCAGCTCCTATCAGGCTGCAGTACATCCTCTTGGAGCAGAGAGGATGGAGAAAATGAAGAAATATCATTAATGACAACATTGTAGGTAACTACATGAAGGACTGCAGTGTCAGACAGATTTAAATGGCTTTTAGGATTTCTGACTACCATGGTGCATTTCACACACACAGAACAAGAATTTGGGTGACAGCCACAGGTCACATGGATGGCAGCTCTTCCAGTCTCCTGAGCATCTCCAACACCCCCAGCAACACTAACCTCTCTAGTATCTCCATCCTCTGAAGACCCTACAGCCTGCATGAAACACTGCCTTTTCCTATGTGCACTTACCCCCCACACCTCATGGCATCCAGAATAAGGTGGTGCCTCTTGAGAGCAGACTGCCAAGTTAAAGGAGCTGGGGATTTAACCCAAGTTATAAATAGTTAGCAGCAGAAGGCAAAAAAAGACAGAGACTGCATGGGGGTGTTACAGAAGCTGGAAATGATTCACATCTCTGCATCAGAAGTATCAAGGCTGCAGTGGCAAAAGGAGAAGCCATTCTGCTTCCCACTGTTTCACTAGTGGTCCTGCAGAGAATGGATGGAAGGTCCTGCAGGAACATACTGTTGAGTGGAGTTCTGTGTTGGCCAAGATGACTTAATTCAACTAGAAAGCACCAAATCCTTCCCATGAAGACAGCAGTGCTTTCAAGGCAGATTTTCACTGTCATGATGGATAATGAGAAGCTGGAGAATGGCACCTCCAAAGTGTATTTTGCACAAAGTGTATTCACAAGAAGGCAGTGTGGACATGAAGGTGATGTGCAGTATCACATAAATTGTTTCCTGCAGCTTAAAAAGTGAAACTGCAAAACAAACTCATGTTCCCTGTTAGAAGTGACACCTGTTTCATAAAATTTGAATCTCTGTTGGTTAAAAGCTGCTCATCACCTTTAAGAATGTTCATTACAACACTGACATCCTGAATAAACAAAACTAGAGTCCCTGTAAATGCCCTGGCTTGGAGTCATGGAGGTGTCCCTATTGCAGCAGGCTCCCCTCCACAAGCAGCAGATGAGGGACAGAATACATGGGTCAACAGGCAATGAAAGTGTCAAAGATCATCATCAGACTAAAAGATTTACAAATAAATAAAACATTTATCACCTCTTAGCAGTTTATACTTAATTGTCTAGAAATTATGCTGAATTGTCTGGAATTGCCATGAGGCCATTTCAGTCTAGTATCACATTTTAAAGGAAATTTGTGTTTGAAAAAAAAAAACCCAACCCACAAACCCCTTAAAACAATCAAACACAGAAGCTTTTGCATTCTGAGGGAAAAATAAAACAATAGCAAACAAAACCAAGGGATCATTTGTGCAGTAAACACAAGAGAACTTAGCTTTCCACAAACAGCCCCAGAGGATGCATGAACATTAAAAAAATTCTAGAAATATTACTAAAAATTGGATACAACTGCATAGGAAATCCTGTATCTCTTTCATCAACACAGATATCTTAAATAAGAGCTTTTGGATGGTGTTTCTGAAGAATTCTCATATCCCTCAGGGCCTCTTTGGCTGGAGGGGAATGTTGGGCTGGCACCCAGCAGGACACAGCAGCCAGCAGCAGAGTGACCACATCTTGCTCCTCCAAAACAGTCCATTTCTCATTTATAAAATCAAAGACTGGGTCCATGAGGGCCACAAAGATGCTCAGAGGGCTGGAGCACCTCTACTATGAGGACAGGCTGAGAGTTTGGGCTATTCATACTGGAGAAGAGAAGGCTGGTGGGAAATTTTCTAGTGACCTCTGAGTGCCTGAAGTGGCACAGGAAAGCTGGGGAGGGGCATGGAGCAATAAGTCCAGTGCCAATGGTTTAAACTAGAGCAGGACAGATTTAGATTAGATGTTAGGATGAAGTTCTTCACAATGAGGGTGTTGAGACACTGGTTCAGGTTGACTAAAGAGGTGGTGTTGGCCCCATCCATGGAGACTTTCAAGGTCAGACTTACTGAGGCTCTGAGCAACCTGATCAGGTTGGACATCAGTGCAGGATGTCCCTGCTCACTGCAGGGGGTTGGATTAGATGGCCATTGAAAGTCCCTTCCAACCCAACACTTCTATGATTCTATGGAAAAAAGTGCTTTGGTTCACCATTAGTCCCACTGATGAGCTTTTCAACTGATACTAGGGAGAGCCAAAGCACATTGCAATGACGTCCTGATGTGTAACAACATTAAACAGCTTCATCAGCAAGGCCCTCTGCCCATGAGAGGCACCACAGCTCACACCACAGGATCCCTGACACCACAGTCAGGCTGTGTGTGAGGCTCAAATTCAAACAGCAGGACAGACCATTGCTGGGCTCATCTCTTTCAACAATGCTGATTTGCCAGCCAGGCCTGAACAAAAGCCTGACAAAGCCATTAGTGCTGCATTTCCCAGCAAGAAACAACAAATTCAAACATATATATTAGCTAATGATGGAGTCACAAATGCTGGAGAGGAAAAAAAGGTGTTATGAGCTGCCTTACATTTGCTGCAGCTGCAGTGGGACAGTAAAGGTGATAATCAGGCTCAACATGATATTTAGTCCTCATTCAGCCTCTTCACCAATAAAAACAATGAGATCCTGAACTCTACCATCTCATGATTGCTGCAACCAAGGCTAAGCCCTCAGCTTCAACCAGATCCTTCTTGTTAGTGAGAATAAGATCTAGCAGTGCTCCACTCCTAGTTGGTTGATCCACTTTTTGCATCAGGAAGTTATAGAACCATAGAATGGTTTGGGTTGGAAGGGACCTTCAAGATCATCTAGTTCCAACCCCCCTGCCATGGGCAGGGACACCTCCCACTAGACCAGGCTGCTCAATGCCTCATCCAGCCTGGCCTTAAACACCTCCAGGGATTGAGGGGGCATCAACAGCCTCTCTGGGAAACCTCTTCCAGTGTCTCACCACCCTCACAGTAAAGAACTTCCTTCTTATCTTCAACCTAAATCTTCCTTCTTCCAAAAAGTTGTCATCAATGCACTGGAGGAACCTCTTGGACTATAGATTACTGGCTGAGTGGGCCTTCAAGAAAATATCAATGTCTTTTTTGTGGTGAGGAGCCAAAAACCAGCCAAAACCAGCATTTGAGGTGGAGCCTCACCAGTGCCCAGTACAGAGGGATGATCACTGCCATAGTCCCACTCACCACAATGTTCTTGATACCAGCCAGGATGCTGTTGGTCTTCTTAGATAATACCCAAGATGCAAAAGAGTGAAGGAAGTTGGAGGGAGGCAGGTGCACACACAGGGCTTGCACCATAATGAAGTGCACAGCACCAAGGAGCCACTGGGTTGACCACACACACTCATTTTAGAGATTTGAAAGTGCTCTGGAGCCTTTGAAGTTGCTACCAGCAGTCACCAGTAAATGAGAAACATTGCCAAGCAACACAAATAAAACAACAACGATTTGATCAAGGCTTAGATAATCAACTGCCTGCTTATTACATAAGAGACTGTATAAAAAAAAGGAGCAGGTGAGCACTGTGCCAGCCACACTGGGGCAATGTTCTTGCTTATTTCTTCAGTTTAAAAATGCAGGTAATTTTTCCCAATCTCTGCACAGTCACAGCACCTTCAGCACAGTTGTATCAGACTCCCTGATTCAGTACCTGCTTTACCATTTCAGCTGAGGACCAAAGAATATTGGTTGATACCACTAGAGGTAACAAGTTCACCTTCCAAATGGGACTATTTGCACAAACCACACAAAGCTGGAGATCACAGAAGAGCTTAGGGACAGAAAAAACGTTTGGGAAGTTTTCACTCTACCCAGACAGAAATGCCCAGGAAAGCCTGTCTAGATAGCTTCAGCATCATGAACTATCACTGCATGTGGTTCCATTGCTGGCAGGGTTACACTGCAGCTATGGAACACAAGAAGGGAAGAACAGAGATCCTACATCCTGACCAGTAACAAACTCCATTGATGTGCTTGCTATTTTAGAAAGGAGATTCTGCCCAAAGGGTTTAGAAACTCTCTTTATTTGGTCTATATCTAGAAAAGTCCAAAGAAAGGCCAGTGCATGCCAAATCAGGGCATTGCTGAGCTCCTGCACTCAGCCCTGGGGCAGAAGGGACTCTGGTGCCAAACAGGAAACCCAAACTGTCTGTATGGCAATGTCAGATGCAGAGCACAGCAGCAGAAAACACCCCAATACTGCCTGTGGGGTGTCCCTCAACCATCCTGCATCCACTCCTTTCTGTCTTAGCACATGCCACACAAATGCCCAATCCTGACAAGCTGCTAGAGCACTTCTCAGGAAGCCACACTGTATCATCAGAGAGATTTCTCACTCTTCAAGTGAGACACAACTCTGTCATATCAGTCAAGGTGTCCCTGCTCCTTTCCTGTCTCACTATACCCCACCTATGGTAAAGGAGCTTTAGCTTCTACAGGAACTCACAGCCAGAGATAGGCCTGCAGGAACCAGCCAGCCTGAAAACAATGAGCATGCCAGCAAACCCACTGCAAAATCAGCGAAGACTTCAGACCTCACTGCTGCTTCCTCAGTGACCATGAATAATTTGTGCAACAGCAGCTTCTTAACAGCTTATTATATAACCCAGCAGGGGCTTCCCTGACAAAGGGAACAGACAACACAGTGTCGGAAACATTAATTCACCAAAACCACAAAATTCTTCCTGGTGCACACAAACAGGCAACAGTCCAACCCCCACCGGCACCAGGGTGCCCAGAGGCTGTGCTCCCAGTGACTGTTTGAGGACAGAGGGAGGCAGATGGGAAGGAACTCCCCCTTCTGCTGGCCTAAGAGCCCCAAGTTAATCACTAAATTCCCCTCTTCGAGAAGAGGTTCTGCCTGAGTGCTGCTAGAGTGTGGAAAATCTGACAGCAAGCTGAGGACATGTCCTGCAGCTTTGTCATCCACATCATCCCTGGGTCAGCCTGAGCAGACATGAACAAACAACCTCCTGGGAGATGGGAGGAAAACTACATTGCTTTACAGCTCACACTCCATATGAGAATATTGTTTTTCATGTTTCCTTGATGCAGGCAATGGCTTGGAGCAAACAGCTGTTAAAATTTGCTTGTTTGTCTGGCTGATGCAACTGACTTGAAAGCTTCTGACTCCTGCAGGAGAAACAACACACACAGTGACCCTGACATAACACACAACACTTTGCAGATGCTACCAGATGGCATATGGACCAGAAAACACGATGGTGAACACCATCCTGAGTGAGCAAGCAGCCTGAGTCCTCACCATCCTCACCCCTGTGAGCAGCAATGGGTTTGGAAACCAAAAGCAACCCACCCCAGGACCAGGTCCCTCTGGAGACAATGTTCAGCCCATGGTTTGTTCCTTACACTTGGGTGGGAGAGGTTGTATGAGAGAACTGGGACATGTTCCCAGCCCCAGCAACACCACCCTGGAAGCCCTGCAGCCAGATTCCTGGGACATTTGCACATCTGGCCAAAAGAAAAGATTCATACTCCATGACACACAGAGCACTCAGTGACAGACCTGTGAGATACAGACGGCTGATCTGCTCCTTTGGAACCCTTCTGCCTCCCACGAAAAACCCAAGGGATGGTGCCCACCAAGGGATAAGCAGATGGGCTGTATGTGGTAATGTATAACACCCTCCTCCTGGGAGAGACAAGTAACCACCATGTCCAACATTAAGTTATTCCTTTTGTTCACATTAATTTCATCCCCTGCCAATGCTCACAGCTGGAAGCCTTCCCTTTACCACTGCAATTCGCTTATCTGCTCATCCATCTTCTTTATTATTTCCTCTTAAATAAACATTTCCACTCCCAGCCACTTTCCTTAATCCATTCCCATTTCCTTCCTGTTTTTAAGCGTCTGTCCTGTGTCAAGGAGCCATGAAGTGCAAAGTGTGCTCCAGATGAGGTCACCCCTCTAACAAAAGACAACGATGTCTGTAAACACAGCGACTGAGCCAGCGATACCTAATTATTAATATTAAACGCAAATGCACGACGAACTTCCCACTGAAACCTAAAATCCTTGCTTGCCATGGCCAGTTTACTGGGATACTCTGGCACAGAAGAATCTCTCCCGACACCTCTTTGGGAAGCAAACAGCCCCAGGCCCGGGGCTGGCGGCAGGGGGACCGGGTCAGCAAGTTTTTCCCGGACGGAGGGTCCTCAGCGCACAGTTCCGGAGCTGAGACTGTGCCCCGGGCACATCCCGGGATCGAAAGAAAAACCGTATCAGGATCCTGATGGGGATGGTGATCCCGGTCCCCGACTTAGCGCTGTCTCTACACCCACCAGCACCGCGGGGCAGACCCTGTCCCCCTCCCCCCCCCGCCCGGTCCCTCGGCACTCACCGTCAGGCTGCTCTCCTTGCTCTGCCGCCGCGGCGCCGCCGGGGACCCCGGGCTCTGTGGAGATAAACGGAGGGCATCGTCACGGCCGCCCTCCGAGCTCAGCATGGCGGGCAGCTCAGGGAGGGCGCTAAGCGGACCCCATGGCCTGGCAGCACGGTTCAGCTCGGCTCGGCAAGGNGGTTCAGCGCGGCTCGGCTCACAAACGCTCGGTTCAGCGGGGCTCGGAGGGAGTTGGAGGCGGCGCCGCCGCGCCCCCCACGGCGACCGCTAGCACTTGCGGCCAATGGTGAGCGGAGCCGGACTGGGCCGGGCCTGGCCGGGCGAGCCCACACCGACAGCCGGGCGAGCCCCCGGGGCGGGGCTGGAGGCGCACCCCGACACTCGCCTCTGCCACTCGCCCCCTCTTGCCAGAAGTGGAGGTGGTGGCGGGGACCGAGGCGCGGGGGCAGCGGAGCTTCTCCTCCTGCCCGCTGGGAGGAGCGGGGCCGCTCCAGCGCCGCTCCCCGGGGCTGGTCCCCGCCGATCGGTCCTGCCCGCTCAGCTCCGTCTTGTTCTCCTCTTTGGCTTTACCCCACCTTGACCTGGCTCTAAGAGATGCGGCTGAGCTCGACTCAGCGAGAGGTTATCAGTATCTGAAGGGGCTACAGAAAGGCAGGGGCAGGGCTTTTGAATAGGCGATGTGATGGCAGGACTTGGAGTCATGGATGTAAATTGGAAGAGGGGAGATTCAGGCTGGATGTAAGAAAGAAATTCTTTCCTGTGAGGGTGGTGGAACTGGAAGAGGTTGCCCAGAGAGGCTGTGTATGTCCCTTCTCTGGAGGTGCTTAAGGCCAGGCTGGATGAGGCTCTGAGCAACGTGGTCTAGTGGGAGGTGTCTCTGCCTATGGCAGGAGGGGTTGGAACTAGATGATCTTTAAGGTCCCTTCCAACCCAAACTATTCTATGATTCTATGATATTATTCTATGATCATCTTGACTGGAATTTGCTTAGGTTGGTTGCATCAAATGCCTGAGACTTGTCCTGCCCATGCCAGAAGTGGCAAGGAGAGAGGCTGGGGATGGCCAAAGAGGGGTTGACCCCAGCACATGGGAGATTTTTGGGTGCAGAGAACAGCTTCTTGCATCCATCAGTTCATGGTTGGGTGCTTTCATTACTAAAGAGTCTCCTGCCAGAGTAGCCACAGGTCCCCAGCACAGCCAGCCCCCAGCAGACATGGACACTGGCTGCTCTAAGGAAGTGTTGGCAGCAGTCAGTCAAAAATTGAGAACTACTTATAAGTTCAAAGCAGGAATGAAATCAGGACTTCAATTAGCACAAACCTGTAATAAAGAAGCAATGGGACGAATCAAGGAAGTGAATGAAAGAAGCCATGAAAGGGATTTTTTGGCCAGCCCAGTGGTTGAGCCAACCAAGCAAACCAGTGGCAGTGGGCTCTCCATGTGTATAGGATGAGAGGTTGACCAAAAAGGTGGCTGTAAGGTGAGTCAGGCTCAGCACAGCAAACCCAGAAAGTGACAAATGTTCCTACAAAAAAGTTCTGGAATCCGTGTATCCGACCTGTGTCCCCAGCCAACTGCAAAAACACTGCATCACCTACCTTGACAAGCATTTTTCTTTTTTTGCACAGGTATTAACATAACTTTTTTTAAAGGAAGTCACAGCCTGTCAGTTTTTTTGGGTTCTCTGAGGGACTCAGAGCAGATGTGTGGACAAGAGTGTCTGGTAACACATGACATCAGTTTCTCAAATGCTTTTAACCTAGTTCAGGTGCCTGCATGCTCTGCCTCCAGCCTGTGCGAGCTGCTCTGAGAGGCAGCAGTGTGGGCAGTTCAGTGCAGGATGTTTGGTGTGGAAGGAACGAGGACTATGAAGTGCTGGACTGTGTTGTGAGATGTCCTGAATCCACTGGTAGGAAATGAAAGCCAGAATCACTGACAGAGCAGAAACAGTGGAGGTGAGGGCAAGCCTAAAGGCCACAGTCTGAGAGGACAGGGGTGAGAGAGTGGGTTGAGGCAGAGAGGGACATAAAATGTAGCTCAATCAACAATCAGAGGGAGTCTGAGAACAACAGCCAGGCCAGGTCAGCACAGCAGCAGTCCACAAATAAATGTGTTTACGGAGTTGCTTTGGAGTTTAAGGAGTTGAAGAATCACCAAGCAGTTCCACTCTGAAGCATCAGTACAGGAGTGACATAGACCTGTAGGAGTGGGATGGTGGGAGGTGTCCCTGTCCAGATGGAACCAGATGATCTTTGACATCCCTTCCAAACCATTCTGTGTTTCTATGAATACAGAAATGTAACAGACAACTTGGATCACTTGTCTTTGGTACCATCAGAGGAATGCAATGGGAGTTCAGGAGGAAGGAGTGTCGTGGGAGGAGCTGGAAGAGGACCCTGTGCTGCATCTGCAGATGCACAGGGAAGACTCTGGTGGGGACACAGAATCATAGAATAGTTTGGGTTGGAAGGGACCTTAAAGATCATTTAGTTCCAATCCCCCTGCCATAGGCAGGGACACCTCCCACTAGATCAGGCTGCTCAGTGCTTTGTCCAGCCTGGTCTTGAACACCTCCAGAGAGGGGGCATCCACAGCCTCTCTGGGCAACCTGTTCCAGTGTTTCACCACCCTCACTGTAAAGAATTTCTTTCTTATGTCGAGTCTAAATCTACCCCCTTCCAATTTTCATCCGTTGTTTCTAGTCCTGCCATCTGATATCTTATTAAAAAGTCTTTCCCCTGCCTTTCTGTAGGACCCCATGAAGGAGTGCAAAAAAAAGTGCAGGGATATTTACTGAAAATCTGGACAGACAGGTGAGGAGACCCTGTCCATGGGTCTTGAATGCCAGCCCAAGAGAGGGATGAGGCACAGGCTGTGTGAGGCACAAGGGAGGGCCTGTGAAAGGACATGTGGGAAAGGATGAAGTAATTGAGAAACAAGCTTTGGAAAACTTCTTTGTGAATACTGTCTTTGGGAGGGAAAGCTGGAGCTGCAAGGAAATACAATGAGATATTGACATGGACAGATGTGCAAGTTCAGAGAGAGGACAGTGCTGGAGACAAGCCCAGGCTTCAGGCTGGAGTGGCAGGAAAATTCATAGGGTTGTTAACAGCAGCTGAAGTGGCCTGGCAGATTTTTCAGAAAGGAGTGACAGGACAGAATCTAAAGTATCTTGGCATTTTGTACTGTTCCACGAGCAGGACACAAAGATGTACTACTTTAGCTACAACAAATCTGACTGTTTTTAAAAGAAACTATAGGGGAATTCCTGAACTGCTTCAGTGGAGACCCATTTTTTCTTGGGCACCAGTGTTTGGCTTTTCCCCCCAAACTTACCTGGGGGTCCACACTGGCTTTTTGGAGGCTCATGTGAGCAGAGTCAAGCTGGTGTATTGGGGTTGCAGAGATGTGGTAGCCATTCACTGTAAGAACAGAAAGAGAGTCAGCAGCCATGTGCTGATAGCAAATGAATAATTGCACATTTTCAAAACTAATCAGATATATACAGATACAAATCACAGCACCATTTGTGAGTCACTGGAGTTTGCTGTCTCCAGCCTGAGAATCACACTACACTTTGGGTTGGATCATCTGGTCCCAACCCCTGCCCTGGACAGGGACACCTCCCACCAGCCCAGGTTGCTCCAACTGCTGTCCAGCTTGGCCTTGAACCCCTCCAGGAATGGGACATCCAGGAATGGGACATCCACCGATTCTCTGGGCAAGCTGGGCCAGGGGTTCACCCCTCTCACAGCAAATAATTTCTTCCTAATATCTAACCTAAATCTCCCTTCTTTCAGATTAAAACCAACCCCCCTTATACTTTTGCTGCACACCCTTGCAAAGAGTCTCCATCTTTCTTGTACTTCAGGTACTGGAAGGCTGCTGTGAGGTTATCCCACAGCCTTCTCTTCTCCCAACTCTCAGCCTGTTAATATGGATGAAACTATGGATGGTTCTCCCCATCCCAACAGGGCAGTGATGGGATGTGTGAGCCATCTCTCTGATCAGATACTTCAGACAACTGGCCAGAAGGTGCATCCATGGGCAACCAACAGGCAAGAAGAAGTGTTCACTGCCAGGTCTGACAGAGCTTTGAGCGACCTGGTCTGGTGGCATGTGTCCATGGCAGGAGGGTTGGAATGAGATGATCTTTAAGCCCCCTTCCAACCCAAGCCTTTCTATGATTCTCTGAAGATGTATTAGAAGTGAAAGCCCCAGCATGTTTACTGTTCTACACTCACATGATTGTATACATTAAGTATACATTCCACATAATCACAGTGTTCTTTGGTCTGCTGAGTGGTGGAGAAGCAGATTCACCCAAGACAGGGGTCAGGCACAGCACCAAACAGTACCTGCAGAATTCTTCTGTGACAGAGGGCTCTTTGGAGTTCCAGGCACACTGCTTGGCCTCTCCCAGGTCGTTTCTGTTGAAGTAAAACATCAGTGTAAGGGTGGTGGAGAACTTGCACAAACACACACCACAGCTAAAGTCTATCACACACATACAGATGGGTCTGACTGTTCTCTGAACCAGGTTCTCAGTGCTCCACATTTCCTTAGAATCATAGAATCATAGAATAGTTTGGGTTGGAAGGGACCTTAAAGATCATCGAGTTCCAACCCCCCTGCCATAGGCAGGGACACCTCCCACTACATCAGGCTGCTCAGAGCCTTGTCCAGCCTGGTCTTGAACACCTCTAGAGAGGGGGCATCCACAACCTCTCTGGGCAACCTGTTCCAGTGCTTCACCACCCTTCCTCCCATCTCTTCCTGCTGTGGCTCCCCAGCCCTTGGCAGCCAGCTGGGATGGTGGATAGAGAGCAGACTGTGAGCTACATCATTGTAGCCCAGTGCAGGTCTGAACCAGGGCTGTGCTTGGCAAGAAAGCAGAGACAATGCTGCAGGAGACAGCACTGTCAGCTCCTGCCACCATCTGTGCAGCTTTTCCAGATGTAGCTCAGTTGAGACCAGGCTCTGAGAATACAGAGCAGCAGCAGGACCAACCATGACACTCATCCCAGGAACCAACACCTAGTGGCAGGGTCTTCATTCCTGCTCTCTGCATCAAGATTTGACTGGGAATGACTCAGAGATGCAGGTTTAGTGACATATACACAGATTGTAGCATTTTTTCCTTTAAAAAATCTATTTCCCTGCCTAATTTCCATCTTTTTGACTTGAGTCCTTCAGACATGCAAATGTGTGCCCCACTGGTTTTTATACTCAAAAGACTGCTGCTGCTTTCCCTCTCTGAGTTTGCTCTGCAGTGTAGCCACGCTGCTGATTTTCTCAGCAAATGGAAAATTATTTTTGGCCACCCAAAAGATTTGACTAATACAGAAGATTTAATAGCAAAGCTTGGCAGAAGTGGCAAACGGCCAACATCAGAGCTAGAACAACCCTGCAGAAGTCAAGCTACAAAACCCAAGTCACCATTCCTTTTGAATAAACATCTTGGTACAAAACTAAATAAATAATACCTCCTGCTTGCCAAAATCAAAGGAGAAAATAAGCAAGTGGTAGATAAGAGGTCAGAGTAGATAAGAGAAGTAGAGAAGCTGTGGCTGCCCCATCCCTGCAGGGGTTCAAGCCCAGGATTGGATGGGGTTTGGTGCAACCTGGGCTGGTGAGAGGTGTCTCTGCCCAGGGCATGGAGCCAGATGATCTTTGAGGTCCCTTCCAACCCAATTCTATGATTCTAAGTCAATGTAATTGAGTCAAATGTACTCTGATGCCTTTGATTGGAACTGTCATTCCTGAAATCCCAACCAACAGCCATCCAACCCTGCCAAAGCCTCACATCCTACATCTCCCTCAGGATTCTGGGTGCAGGTGGTCAAGCAGGAGAGGCTGAGAGAGCCCCTATACTTTGGGCTAGCAGTCAGCACATTCCACAGCATCCAAATGGCCTCCAGCCCCAGGCTGGTGCTGCTCTGAGGGGTCAACAGGCTTCAAGAACCAGGACAGACCTATAGAGTAAAGCAGGGAATACTGTCCTATCTGCCTTTTTGTATACATTCATGCACATATATGCACACACGGATGTCCCCAAGGATTGCATTAGCTTCCTTATCTCAGGGAAGGGCTCAGGATTCCCATCCCAAATGGGAGAAGGTGCCACCTTCACCCTTGTGATGGAGACATGGGCTCCACACAGCACACTTCTGCTCACAAAGAAAAAGGCATTGAGCTTTATTTTTTTTCCATTGCAAGCACAAAACCCAATGGGCTAGAAGCTTTGATGAATCATGGGGAAATATTTAAATTTTACTCAGGTTTTTGTGAATTGGGTAGTAAGCTAATAAATTCCATGGCTGGTCAACAAGGGAGGAGTGGAATGTGTTTGAATGGAACAGAAGGCAAATCAAATGCGAAGGGTTGTCTTTTATGAGTCAGCTTGCCCTGGCTTAATATACACATGAGCACAGTTAATTAAAGACAAACTCTAATTTGCATTCATTGTAGTGCAAAAGTAAACAACAGAATATGCTACCCTTGTTTGTCCTTTTTTTTTCCCCTAATGCCAATTGTTGATTAATGAACAATGTGAGTTGAGTTGAAGACTAGTGTTTTAGAGACTGGCTTTTGGAGAAGTGTGTGGAGGGGCTGTGATTATCATTGGTTTTGGAGAAGTGTATGGAGGGGCACCCCATTATCAAGGGATTATAGAATCATAGATTTGGAAGGGACCTTCAAAGACCATCTAGTTCAACCCCCTGCAGTGATAGGGACATCCTGCACTAGATCAGGTTGCTCAGAGCCTCAGCAAGCCTGGCCTTGGATGTCTTCAGGGATGGTGCCTCCACCACCTCTTTAGTCAACCTGAGCCAATGTCTCCCTCATGGAGAAAATTATTTTCCTAATGTCTAACCTAAGCCTACCCTGCTCTAATTAAAAGCCATTGCTCCTTGTCCTTTCACTCCATGCCCTGGGCAAATGTATGCCCTAGTGTGATCCAGTGCATTAAAAAGGTTTTGTCAGAACTGACTTTGCCATTAGCAGTAAAAATAGTTACCTTCATGTTTTTAAACTAGAGCAGGAACAGGTTGAGATGAGACATTAGAAAGAAGTTCTTTCCCATGAGACACTGGAACAGGTTGCCCAGAGGTGGTGGAGGCACCATCCCTGGAGACATCCAAGGCCAGGCTGGATGAGGCTCTGAGCAACCTGATCTAGTGCAGGGGACTGGACTAGATGGTTTTGGAAGGTCTCTTCCAAATCTATGATTCTATGGTATTTGGCTCCTCATGATATTTTTTCCTCATGCAAGCTTATGTGTTTACATTTTTGCATTTTTCATTGCATTGCAATACATTTCATTGCATTTTTCTGTCTAGAGAAATGTACCTAAAAACCTAACCAATATACTTGAAATTTAATTAATAGGTTAAAATTACCAGCTGCTTCTTATATTTTGCCTACTGTGAAGGTGGTGTGTAGTGCCCAGTTCTCCCCCTCTGCCACTCTGAAAGCCTGAATACATAACCTGAGGGCAAAAATGAAAGAGCAGTGCCCAGTGGTTGTCAAAGTTTGTAAAATAAAGTGAATATGGAGATATGCACATTGAAAAATAATGAAAAAAAAAGTTAAAAAATGCATAAAATAGAAATAACACCCTCTGTTGTGTAGGAAATGAAAATAAAAAGAATGTTTTCTAACACATTTGTTCTGANGTTAAAAAATGCATAAAATAGAAATAACACCCTCTGTTGTGTAGGAAATGAAAATAAAAAGAATGTTTTCTAACACATTTGTTCTGAATACAGGGAGAAAGTAAAAAAACCTTCTGTGCACCGAGAAACAGAGGGAATATTGAGGCAGATCAAGCAGGGAGGAGCTCATGTGGCTGGGACTGCACTGCTGGGATGCCATCTACTGGAAGCAGCTACATTTAGCGTGATCATACTATAAAGTTACTGATTTCTCTGCAGCTTTATCATGATGATAAGTGAATGATAAGAAGAGGGGTGATTTTTCCCCCTCACAACTAACCAGAAACGTTCTTGTGTGCAATCACACACTGTTTGATGCAGCTGAATAGCCAGGGAACACCAAATACAGCCCTTCATCCTGGTGCCTGGAAAAATCTGAAGGCTGTTTGTCCTGGGAATAGATTCAGGATCTGACAAGATTTTGTCACACACAGTTTTCCACAGAGGATACTGAAGTCAATCATCTCACTGTGACAGAACAACTCAGCACCAGCTGATCAAGACCAACAAGTTCTACCCTGCCTTATCAGCCAGATGTTACTCTGTTCAGTGAATGAGGGGAAGGAATAATCAGTAGTTTCCTTGTCACTTGCTGGACTGTGAAGGAGGTCTGTGAACAGAAGGAAGTCCTATAGCCCTGGTAGGTATCTGGAAATGAGTTACTGAACAGCAAGGTAGCAGAGCGCTTGTTTAAACTGAAACAGCACTTGTTTAAACTGAAACATCATAGTGAGAGGAAAAACAGTTACAAGAGCTAAGCTATATGTGCCAACAGGACCCATGAGGGTTTACACAGATGTGGTTAAGCATTTCCTCCTAAAGGGAAGTGGAATCTTGTGGTGTTTGGCAGAAGGAGAAATGACATGATGTATCTGGATGTATAGCTCAGTTGGGAGAGCATTGCACTCCTAATCTGAGGGTCAGAGGTTTGAGTCCCCGTCCAGGTATGAGGCTTGTCAGAGTTGGGCTGATGGTTGGACTAGATGATCTGAAAGGTCCCTTCCAACCTAGATGACTATGACTATGATGTGTTGGGCCTTCAGAGACCCACATGTTCCAGGGAATCATGTCAGTCAAGAAACACAGCTTCTGAGGATGATTTTTGTGATCAAGGTATAGTAGCTGAAGGAGGTATTTTGTGCCTCCGCTCCACAAATCAATCCAGGGGCAATCAGAGCTCAAAGCAGCTGCTTCCCAGGCTAAACATACAAGCATGTTGGAATTTTGCATATGTGCAGTTTGCAAAAGTTTTAGCCTTGCTTTACTGCTCCACTTCTCCATAGGCTTTCAGCAAGGTTTGTGGTCTGTCCATGTCTCTCTTACAGTTGAACCTGTGAGTCAAAGAGGGTGCAGACATCCCTGCTTTGGAAAGAGGTTTCCTTTAGTGCACTCTCCAGAGCAAACTTCTGTGCTACTGGAGGCCACCAGGCTCCAGCTGGTTTTGCTGGGGGCAAATCTCACCTCACCTGTCAGTGTTCTCACACTTTATGCTCAGTGCTCACTTCCCAAGGCAGGTACCATTGCAGCAAGTCAGCAAGAAGCTCTTTATGTGCTGCTGGAATTTCAAGAAATAAATGTCTCTGGGCTGGGCTGGTTTGCAAAATTGCTGCGTGTTAAACTTTCAAACCCTTTCATGTCTGCGAGCTCTTGGGAAGACTTTGAATAGGAAGAAACCCTGTCTGGGAGATGGGGCAAACAGTCAGAGGGCTGAGATTTCAACTCCCAGCACATCTGGAGAACCTGTGAGTCCACTGGAGGCAGGTGCAGGTAAGGTGAAATAATTTCTGACCTGGGTATCTCCTATCTAGAATCATAGAACGGTTTGGGTTGGAAGGGACCTTAAAGATCACCAAGTTCCAACCTCCCTGCCATGGGCAGGGACACCACTCACTAGATCAGGTTGTTCAGACCCTCTTCCAGCTTGGCCTTAAACACCTCCAGGGAGGGGGCATCCACAGCCTCTCAGGGCAACCTGTTCCAGTGTCTCACCATCCTCACACTAAAGAATTTCTTACAGCCCCTGTGAAATAACCACATTTATATTCTTGCTGCTGTTTTGGGGGGTTGGCAGGAGGCTTCTAGTTGGTATTTCCAGAGAGCTGAGGAAGGAAAATTGACTTCATCTCTGTTGCCAGCAGGTCTCTGCAGTGCTTCCTGTTTGGTTCAGGCAGTGTCAGGACAGCTGGCAACTGCACACAGTTCACTAGGGCTGAGCCTCTCCCCTCTCTGGGGGCTACACCAGTGTCATCTGAAACAAATGTGTGTTTCTGAAGCAATTAATTAGTACAGCACTTTAAACCAATAGTAATTGTAGATCTTTGCTGTGACTGTGAATAAGAAGAAACACGAGGCTGGGTGTGATGAGGATGGAGGTAAAAATGTGGTGAGGAGAGGGGGGGTGGTAAATAAAGGGGCAGGGAATGTGAGGGCAGTCAGGGTGGGAGAGATGCTATCCTGTTTCTGAACAGTATAAAGAATTGTATTCTTCACATAGCCCCTTAAAAATGAACAAACCATCTTTAAGAAAACCAGGAGTGAGCAGTCACCTCTGCTCTGACATCCCATTAATCCTCTTCCACGTTTCAGACTTATAAGCCATTGACTGAACATGCCAGCAGAGCACTTGACACTCCACAGAACCTGAACTATGGGACAACATGGAAAAGCCTCCAGGCAGCACAGCAGGGGTGGGCTTGGTGTATTTCCTGAAAGGATCAGGCTGCCATGATGAGTTCAGAAGTAACTTTGTGCTCAGAGCACACAGCTATCATGTGGTTAAGCTGAGTGTCTTTGGGAGTGGTTTACAACTGTGTGTGGGTGGTGGATTCAGCAGGAAAATATTTGATTATGCTGAAGAAATTGTCTGATGTGCTGCAGCTGTAATACCTCTTGCATTATTCAAACAATAGCACTCCAGCTACCTTGTCCATCATGTTGGAGTTGACACAGACTTCTGACACACGTGTGGGTGTGGCTTGCTGCCATCTTGCATTCCTACCTGAGGTCAGTCTTACTCACTGTGTCCTGGTTTCCATGTTTCTCTTGCTTCTGCTGTGCTTTTCCCATTCACTCAACAGTTTTCTGTCTCTTGGAAAGCAGGAATTCTGCTTTCATGTTATCTTGATTGCAGTTAATGTCCCTATATTCTCATTGTGACAAACATCATTAGTGCCACCTGTCACAGCAGTTTCTGGGGCACAGACTTTCAAGCAGTTCTGAAATGTGTAGCTGCAAGCAATTACATCTGTGAAAGGAATCTCAAGACCAACAATTCAGAGTTTTAACAAAATTTTCTTGATTTGCCTGAAAACATAGAATAGTTTGGG
>VZTY01027865.1:1724-14469 GCA_013400935.1 Turnix velox
AGAGAGGGGGCATCCACAACCTCTCTGGGCAACCTGTTCCAGTGCTTCACCACCCTCACTGTAAAGAATTTCTTTCTTATGTCAAGTCTAAATCTACCCCCTTCCAATTTACATCCATTGTTTCTAGCCCTCCCATCAGATATCATATTCAAAAGTCCTTCCCCTGCCTTTCTGTAGGACCCCCTCAGGTACTGATAAGTTACTATGAGGTCCCCCCTGAGCCTTCTCTTCTCCAGGCTGAACAACCCCAACTCCTTCAGCCTGTCTTCATAGGGCAGTTGCTCCAGCCCTTTGACCATCTTTGTGGCCCTCCTCTGGACCCACTCCAATAGCTCAATGTCCACATCAGTGACTTTGTCTCCCTACACAAACATGTCAACATGTCCCTACACAAACATGTCATCATAATATATGTGACCTCCTTCAGAAACTGTTTTTTTATAACCTGCAGCTCTGCTGAGTACTGGAATGACATTCACAACCCAGCAGCCAAGCTACAGCAAAACAAAGCGAACCTACAAACCTTGACAGAACTAATAAAATTATTAAACCATTGAGATTCCTTTCCAGAAGAAAGACTTTGCCTCCAGCTTCCTGGTTTGTAGGTTACACAGTGTTCGATGTACCTTTATTCCTGGATTAAACAACTTATTCTCTGTTCAGACAAATACATTTAGTGGAGACATAAATCTCCAACCTCACTGTGTCACCCAGTTTCATCACACAGCAGCCACACTAGATCTCAAAATAAGAAACAAAGTATTAATCAGACTCATTAATTCCTATGTGATGTACGATTCTGATACTGCTATCCACACTGGACAGGAATTTTGCAATAATTTTACTGATCTCAGTGAAGCAAAGCACACACCAAGCTTGAATAAGTAAATTGCAATCTCCTTTTTAAAAATTTATCTCTTTGGATATTCTCATTTTGAAGGACTAAAGTAATGAATGCTAAAAGTATTAAAAAATTTTAAAAGCATATAAAGCTGCAAAAAAATGTTATGAAGTAAAATACCTTTAACTGAGCTTTCATATTAAAAAATTCTGCACAGAGGGAAGTTAGCATGTGGTCAGGTCACAGTTCAGACTATTTTTGGTTATCACTTAAAAAACACTGTTAGGAAAAATGTTACATGTGGTCTTCATGGTAACTTTTTTTTCTCATTGCAGTTACTGGTTGGATAGCAATGTTATCCCACACAAATTAACTCAAATATAGGGCTATTCTGAGGATGAAATGACTAGTTTGAGGATACATTATAAACATCTACATGTACAGGCTGGACATGGCACTGAGCAGCCTGATATAGTGGGAGGTGTCCCTGCCTATGGCAGGGGGGTTGGAACTCGATGATCTTTAAGGTCCCTTCCCACCCAAACTATTCTATGATTCTATTTTTCATCTCTTGTTGATTTTGTTTAGTATTCTGCACCTTAATCAGGCAGCAGTTGTCAGGTCACTTTCATTTTGTGCCTTAGTACAAATTAATTACTCTTTCATTTTCAAAAATTTTCTCTGCTGTCAACTTGAAGAAAAAAAAATTGTATCAGAATTTCCACTTTAATTCTCCCCCCAAAGCACACCCTCTTCTGTAGTTTCAAATGCTAGACTTCAAACTAGTAACATACAAAGGAAGAACCCAATTCCTTTTTAGGTGATTAACTACCACTGGCTTCAGTGGCAAGGGAGAGCATCAAAGTATCTTTGTGATTCTGCCTTCTAGATCAATGCAGGTCACCTGTGCTGGACTTGACTTTTGCACAGAACTGTCCTCAAGACATAATCACTAAATTTTAGGAGAACATAAGTGATGTCATGGTTTATATCAAAGACTTTATTTATGACAAAATCACATTAAGCTTTCCAATGCTTTTCCCCTCCCTTTTTTTTCTAAGACATTAGGATTAATTCACAGGCAAGCTTAAGGAACAGGGCACAAGAAGACCAGAGGTTTGACAGTAATACTACTGCCTAGCCTGTTTAAAGATCTGATTGAAATACACTAAAGGAAAAGTTTATGAACAGTTTGTTTTTCAGCAGAGGGAAATACCTACATCAATTACTGCAATTCTTGTGTAACCCCTTTGCAGAGAACTTGCAGGCAGCTCTATGGGACTGTTTAAAACCTTGGAATATCTTAGCTCTGTGTGATTTGTGGTCAAGAAAAAACATTGTGAAAAGAATGATCAGGCAAAACAAGGACAAGAAAAGATGTGCTTTAGTGCTATACCTCCATCATTCAGAGGAAGAGATACTGCTTATAACGTGGAGAACAAAATGAGAATTCTTATTTTACAGAAGACACAAGATACAGATTCCTCCTCACAATCTGTACAATCAAAAGACTTAATATCAAGCTTCCATGCTTTTAGAACTGATTTATATTCCAAACCACCTTACATATGACAAATCCTTAGTATGTCCCTCTGTCCACCTCACCTCTACTTTCCTGCAAAATTTCAGCACCCATGAGAAGGTGGTGATATCTATCTTCATTCATGAAAGCAGTGCAGTGTTTTCTGAGTAAAATCAGTCTCTCTACCAATGGACTCTAATTTTGTCTTATAGGACTCATAAAACAGAGTAATGGCAATCCTGGCTCGGTGATGAAATTCATAGCATCAGCACTTATCAGAAAAAGCTTGAGACCTACAAATTTATTTGGCTTTTTCCAAGGAAAGCCTCTCTTAATTACTATTCATTCTTGCTGCATTTGACAAAGCGATCTAAAGATTTAAGGAACAGAAATTATACTTCGTTGTCACAGTGTTTTGGCACTTGAAATGCTGACTGTCATGAATCAAATGCCATCTGCAACGTGGGTCAAGCGTGAATAAAAGATGCATCTAGGAACTACTTTATGACTTGCATTTCTCTACTCCATATGTTGCCTGCTTGCAGAAGATGAAAAGCTGAGCTCCCAAAGGTATTAAGAGTAGCCATTTATTTGGAAAAGGAGATTAAACCCCAGTCTTATTCTCCTTGTTCCTCTAAATTAATTTTAAAATTGCAACATTTTGATCCAAATTGATCAGTGAAGCAGAGAACAAATGCCATCAACTTCTACTGAGGTTATATAGCAAATATACTTCAAGACTCTCCAGGGAAAGGGACCATTTCCACTTTGTCCTCCCTAGTGCACTGCCTAATAAAATTCTTTCAAAATTGGCTTTTGGAGACTCTGACTAGGAAGAGAGGCCCAAACTTCATATCAGCCAAGAAATGGAAGCTGCAAGTGCTCAGAACCCACTAGCTACCCATCCAGAAGGTGAAATGCAGCAACTAGCAAAATGTTTTGTGAAAATAAAATGTGCTGTGGGCTGCTTGAATCCTCCTGCCTTTCATAAAGGACATCATGAGGACCCTATCTTCAGCAACACAATGTAATATCTGATGCTAACCAGAAACCTGAAAGTAAACCCTATTAACTACTTGTTGTATCTGTGCAAACCTCCTGACTTCAACTTCTTTAATTTTTTTAACTTCACTGAAGCTGGCTGGATAGCACTACAAGTAGAATCTGGTTTATTTTCTTTAAATACTCAGACTTATTTCCATTCTGGCATTCAAAGCTCCCCAAGGTATGATTTGATATGTTAAAAAAAAAAAAAAGAAAGAAAAAGAGCATCAGTTTTTTTTTTTTTTTTTTTTGCTTATTCATGTTTCCTACTTTGCAATAAACAAACAGCCTCTCTCTTATGTGCTGGTTAAGTTATAATTTTGGCAGTTTTGTAAACTAAAGTTTTACACTCCCAATGCAGTTAGGATAACTCCATTCCCTAATGGATACTTAACACATCTAATTACTCTATTTTTGAACTGAAAGCGTTGAAAAATGTCTCTGTTCTTTCATTCCAGCTGCAACGTTTTCTACTGAATAAAACATTTTCAGTGCCATTGGCCATAAATAATACAGCACAAAGACCAATGGAGTCCAAACTGTACCTAATAACCTCAGAATTCCACTGAGGGTTTTCTAGTGACATCATAATAAACTGCACGAAAAAGCTGAAGATGTATTAAATTATAGTTTGGGAATATTTTGTTATTTGTTACACATTATAAGAAAACTCAGACATTTATCACAGTAATTTGAACATTTTTCTGAACTACTTCAAAACTAGAAAGGACATAATTTCAAAGCAGGATGCAGAGGCATATTTCATGTTTGTAAGGGCAAACTGAATGACTGGATATATCATTACTGTTTATTTTACATGTTCAAATTCCCATGTTGTTTCTTCACACTCCTTAATCAAATGCAAATCTTTTTAAACTTCAAAAATAAAAAAAACCCACCCAACCTCCCTTAAAACTTTAAGATCAATATCAAAAAGCATTGATGAAGAATATAATTTTACTCTCCTATCACTTGTGAAGGGATTATGGTTGGGACTGCATTAAAACAGTTGGGCTGTGTCAAAATACCTCTGCAGCTCTCCATCATCTCAAAGTCTGTTGCATAGCTCTCAGAAGAGAGTAATAATTTGCTCAGGTAATTTTAGTCTGTTTTACATGTCTCTGGTCTTAGAGTATTCCATCTAATAGATGGAAGCATTGAAGTTGTTAGCTCAGAGAGAAGAATAACAATTTCTTGGACTTTCAAGGACTTGTAATACATGGGCATTTTGGACCATGGGACATCAAGTCCTCCTCCTCTCACTCAAGGAGTAAGGAGAAAAAGAAAGGGCTCATGAAGCACAAGAGGATGCTCCTAATGGGAAGAGTCTCTCTCTCTCTCAAATTGAGAGGCTGCTTCTGCTTGTAGATGTCACCTTTGGCTACCAATAGCACATAAAACATGTCTGAGAATCTTTAGTTGTCAACGGGCTGCTAGAGCATGGATTGGTGCTGAATATCCTCACCTAGAGGAGAAGTGCCTTAGAGAGACTACAGTGATGGCTGACCTTCAGTGATGATTGAACCTTACCTGTGGATTCACAGATGCTCCTTGCCCAGTCTCCACTAGTGGCTCACTGTATCAAGAAGCATTTCAAAGAGATTTGGAAAGCAGCTGAATCAGAGGCAACAAGAACTTAGGTGAAGATACACGGTGGACAGGGACTTGATTCAACTGCTGGAGTGAGAAAACTCAATTTTCCCTAAGGTCAGCATTGAGCCTGACTTGAAGGCTGAGTTCTCACATTTCTGGAGTAAGAGATACAGCAGAATATGCCTCTACTCTTTAAATGGGAATGGCTAGCTTTGTCAGTCTTTCACAGATTTGTAGCCTCAAGGTCAAAAACCTGCTATGGTGAAATGGGCAGCTGACTGTTGGATTGCTTGTTTAGCTAATGTTTCTTTGTATTTTCTAGTCTCTGCTTTGACCCAAAGGGAAGGATTTGGGGATGAGAGAGGTCATTAGAGCAATAGGAATGAGGACAACTCAGCATGCAGCTTCCTAAAGGAGGGGAGACTGAAGAACAAAAGGACAGAGTGGAGGAGACCTAGAGAGGTTCTTGTATGGAGAATGAGATGATCTGGAAAAAAGGATTGCAAGGTGTGGCAGAAAAACAGTTCCTTATAAAAGAAACAGGATGAGACAAGGACATCCACATTAGGGAATCATAAAGCAGAAGAACCAACAAAAGGAAGAAAAGAGAATAATGTGGTCTGTTAAAGAGTAAGAGAACACCTGGGGGCAGAAGAAGCAAAAATGTTTTGTATTGTTTGTTGCTGTTAACACATCTTTGCCTTGGCAACAAAAGGTGAATTTAGCCTTGATCTTCCCATAGACTGAAGCAGCACTGGGCTCCTCCTGATCAAAGTGTTAGAACACTTTGGGATGCATCTGAATGGAAAGTGTAGCACACAGAGCCACAATTTATCCTTATTTATTTCAAATATTGATTCACTCATTTGGTTCTTTGAAACGATGTATGTGTGCATACATATGTCTCATATGTCACTCAGAGGAGTACCAGAGTGCCAGAGGCCAGCAATTCTGACCCTGAAGACTGAAGGCCTCCAGTGTGACTGGAAGTCTATGGTGTTTGTAATATTTTTATAGCATCCAAACTACTTCTCAGGATGATAAAAATTTCCTTTTTTCACATTTAAGAAGAACATTCATATCACTCCAACACATATATACACATATATATCTTTTGCCCCTCCTTTCCTGGAATTCATTCTTTATCAACTTACTGGATGGAGTTCTCGATGCGTGTGATGGTGAGGAAAGCTGCTAGGTTTGCTGTGTAGGAGGAGATGACAATCAAAGCAAAAAGCCACCAAGCTCCCATCATCAGTCTAGTTGCCAAGGTTGTGTATGGCACCTCTCCTCCTGCAGGGAAGAAGAAAAAGCAACAATTTTCATTTGGCAAAAAGAAACCAAGATCTTCATTGCTCAGGAGGATTAGTCTCTGAGGTCTCCAGAGTTCTACCAAAGCAGGTTGATTTAGTAAATGGAGCAGGACTTGAAACCACACATTCTATGCAACAAAAAGTTCTAAAGGAAGCTCACATTGTCAGCCATTATGACTGTATTAAATCTCTTTTGCTATTGTACTTTAAATGCAATTCATCTGCCAGTCATGCCCAGTAATGGAAATGGACTAGATCTCAGAACAAAAGCCAGCAAAAACAAATTCTTACAGTGTTCATTCTATAGAGATCTTATCTGCAAACCTCAGTTAAGCCTCTTTTGCATTCTTCAGAACATGAAATTAAAAAACTTAATCAAAACATAATTATTTTTCACAGTTCTGTAGGTAGGCAGGTGCTCACAAGAGCCATATGTATGTGTACAACTTGCTTCCCGTCAACTTGGATGTGAAACAAATGATAGAAAAAATTGTAAGTGCTGGAAAGACTGCAAAGTTATTTTGTATTCCCATAGTTGCTTTCCTTTAAAATTCAGCTGCTGTGTAAACACAACATTAGCAACAACTGAACTTACCAGGATCTGAGCTGCACACCACTGCTTGTATGAACAGAGCCCAGTTTATCTAGCCATAATTTTTTATTCAAAGAACTGCCACATAAACACACTAGTTTGGAGTCTGTAAGAGCTTTTTCAGTTCAAAACATGGATTATGGACTTTTTAGATAAAGGCAAATTCAGTTTATAAACACCCACTTTGTCTGCAGTAGAAGTTTTCTCACACCTCCTAGTAAGTGAGGGGACAGGTGAATGCAACAAGCACTCAGAGTGAACAGCTCAAGCTGTTCACATATTTCCTCTTCCTTTGTACTCAGCAATTTGAAAAGCTGTCATTACTCTACAGGTAGCTTTGTCAGATGAAAAGTCTTGTAATGGTGCAATAGCTAAGATTTTCAAAAGCAAAACCAGTTTGCTACAGATTCAATCATCTCTAAGGGTTTTGTGCTGCATCTTCACTTATCACGTCTTATTTCCCAAGCAAGTATGTTTAATAGGAACACAAATTACAATTATTCCCATTTCAAATAGAAATAGTATTCAGTTTTGTACCCAAACTAGTTATTTTAATTCAATGCTTGAATGTGAACAATCACTTCACTATTTTGTTCAAAGTTGGTGCTACCTATACAATGCATTGGATACTCTACATCACCATATGATAAACAAAATTGAAGCTTTTACCTTTAGTGGGGTAGGGTTTTACTGTATGTGAAATAACAACTGATATAATTAATTTATATTTTTGGCATATAAGCATGGTAATTATTTCCTTTTAAAGAATTCTACTACTGAAAGAGAAAATCTATATCAGACCTGCACAGCTGGAAATGCATTGCCTTTTATTTCTAAGATGCCATGTCATTATCTGAAATAAGATTGGGAGATATTATTTTAATATAAAAACTTTCAAAGATGAACATTAACTTCAACATCTGAAGATTTGCTTTTCCCTCACACATAAATTTTAAATGATTTTTAATAGAATATTTCTACTTTACAAGTTTTTGCAGTGTCTTTGGAATATTTAATTTTTAAATGATCTTTAATAAAATGAAAAGAGCAGACAGCAATATCCATTTATTGGAACAGGCTGTTTGTCCTTTTAACTTTCAGGTGCCAATCCCTGCAAATAATCTTCATACTCAATTTAAAATGGGTAGAATGAGAAGGAAGCAGCCAGTCACCTCAGGGACATCCTTGTGCTTCCATTTTTCAGCTGAATGAGTAAAACTCTGGTTTCTTACATTTTTTATTGAAAATATCAGAAAAGAGAGGACCCACTGAAACTCTCACATCAGTCCTCAAGTTATCAAGAGAGGATGCTGTGCAGTGATGATGAAAGCCATCATAGACCCCCTCAGCCACAACATTTCCCTGCTGTTCTGCACACATACAGTTCTCCCATATGTCAGTAAAGTTGTCCTTACAGTTTCACTGTTACATTTTGTTTTTAATGTCCCCATTAACAATAGGCATTGTTTCTAGTTCACAATAATGGCTTGTCAGCAAGCAATAAAAAAAGCTAGAGGACAAAGCTCCCATTCAAGTACACATACAAGGAAAACATCAAAATAAGTCAAGACTCCTGACTGTTCTTTAAAATCTTTGCATTGATGCTTCATAAACCACCTTTTCTAAAGCAGGACTAGGACTGACACTGCAACTGCATAGGTATGTGATTTTTAACCAGCACTGGCAGGGTACTCCACCTCTCCCCGTGAAGGAAAGAAAGAAACAAAAATCCAAGTAGATCTTTTACTGCCTTAGTATAATTTCTCTGGCATCTATTTGGAGACTTAATGTGATACAGTCTTGTTCTATTGTACTGTTGGCTAAAACACTTCCCATACCATGACAGCTCACCTTAAGAAACTTCTTCATTCCCTTCCTCCAGTTTTGTTTTTTTTTTTGAAATTAAACTTTGCAGAGTTTTCTTTCAGCCCAAATTTACACATTTTCTCAGTGCAGAAGAGTGCCAAGTATTACAGAATAGCAACAATAATTTATTTTCTACTAACATTATCATGAAAAAGAGACCTAACAGTCACTGTTGACTGTAAACTAGCAAGCAGATGGAATCTTCTACAGCTCTGCTTGTTGATATGCACTGTGAATCTTAGGTGCATGGGCATCTTTATGAATGACAGCATATTCTGGTTATCAGGGGATATGCACAGGACCTTGAGTGCAAGGAAGGAGGGAGTCAAGAAGAATAAACCAGTCTTTCTCTGTTGTTATCTTTAATATCATACCAATAAGGCTAAGTAACCAGTAAGAGCAAAGGGTGCAATGTACATACATGTTGGTGATCACAGTAAAACCTATCCCTATTCATTTCCATAGTAAAATTCATCAAAGGGAGTGAATCATAGAATAGTTTGGGTTGGAAGGGACCTTAAAGATCATCGAGTTCCAACCCCCCCACCATAAGCAGGGACACCTCCTCTCTGGGCAACCTGTTCCAGTGTTTCACCACCCTCACTGTAAAGAATTTCTTTCTTATGTCAAGTCTAAATCTATCCCCCTCTAATTTATATCCATTGTTTCTAGTCCTCCCATCCGATATCATATTCAAAAGTCCTTCCCCTGCCTTTCTGTAGGACACCCTCAGGTACTGATAAGTTACTATAAGGTCCCCCCTGAGCCTTCTCTTCTCCAGGCTGAACAACCCCAACTCCTTCAGCCTGTCTTCATAGGGCAGTTGCTCCAGCCCTTTGACCATCTTTGTGGCCCGTCTCTGGACCCTCTCCAACAGCTCAATGACCTTCCTGTGTTGAGGGCTCCAGAACTGGACACAGTAACTCCAGGTGGGGTCTCACCAGTGCTGAGTAGAGGAGAAAAATCACCTCTCTGGACCTGCTGGTCACACTCCTCTTGATGCAACCCAGGATTTGGTTGGCCTTCTTGGCTGCGAGTGGACATGCTAATTGTGGTTATGCTAAAAACACTACTGATGTAGCATGCTAAGCAACACTTAGTAGTACTGAGTTCCACCCATAAAACAAATTAAATAAAATATAACACACAGTAGTCCTGGAGCTGCTTCATCATTTTAAGAGAAAGGCCTCATATGAAAGCAGGGACTGCATTACTCTTTAGACAGCCCTTGCAAAACACTGGGCAGGAGAGTATGATGTGACACAAAATGCCCCAACCTGTGCATCACCTATGTTGTGGCTACATCTCCTAGTATAATTCAGCTAGCACTTTTGATGTGTAGCAAATCTCATTTAAGAATCTAATCTGCATTTTAAATTTTCAGATTGCATGTGCAGGGAGGAAATGATAGTTTCTAGAGCAAAAAAGCAATCTTTCTGGGAGTTTTCTGAACGACCTGAATTACTGTAGAAGTGACAGAGAAAGAAATTACTTTTAGTCCTCCCACTCTCATCTCATGCAACTCTACTTCATCAATCCTAGACCACATTAATGCTGGCTTACTTTAGGTGACAGGCTTAGACTGCAACTTACTTTATGAATTTTTGTTTATTAACATTTCTTTCCAAATGCTTCAAGCTAAACAGGAAGAGGGTAAGAAAAATAACACATTTTCTCGACAATGCAATCAATGTAATGTATAATTATGACAGATCAAAATCTGAGGAGAAACACACCTTAGGAGATTACATACAAACCTATGAAATTCCTAGATAGATTTCTCATATCTTTTAAGTTATTCTCCCCTGTTAGTAAGTTTAAAGATTTCCCCAGGTCAAAATTTGCAAGGGATGTTTACAAGTAAGAAGAAATGAAATAATAAGAAAATAAGTAAAACAGAGAAACTGAGGAAATCTTGGTATTCTATAATTCTGGACTACATCTGAGTAATTCAAACAGTACAGACTGTTACTCCAAATATCTTCTAAGGGATTTGTCAGTAGTTTATAGAATCATAGAATAGTTTGGGCTGGAAGGGACCTCACAGAGATCATCGAGCTCCAACCCCCCTGCCTAATAAAAAACTGTGTTCGTGTAATCCAGAACTATGGAAGTGTTTCAGATAGAAAAAAAACCCTTCACTGATGACAAAAAGAAAGGTGAAATGTTTCTTAGAGAAGTTTTAATAACAGTTGGTGCTCCTGAGATCAAGCCTGATGGCAGCCATCTTGCTAAAAAGTGATGCAATTCTTTTTACTAGTCATCCAGGCAGTAAATGTGCAAGGTAAATTATCTCTCTGATTTAATATCGATTTAAAAACTCCACTGGGAATGCACAATATTTATATACAAAATTAATTTCCTTAACAGCTCAAGAATAATTTTCTTACTATTCCTAAACCAAATAGCTTGGCAGCACAAAGACCACAATGTTAAGAAAACTTGGAATTGGTTATTGAGAACAATAATGCCTTTTGAAGACAAATTAATGAAATCAAATTTAAAAATCAACTACACATACACACAGAGAAAAGCCACAATCTGGCATTATTTTATTCCTGATTTTAATAACACTACTATATTATATTTCTGCAGGGAGTTGAGGGCTGGACTGAGAGTCTGCTGCAGCTGCTTCAAATGTGGAGAGGCTTAGATGCGATGGTTCTGCCCTTCTATAGGAAGGACACTTCAAGAATTACAGCTTGCAATTTCTATTTGTGATAACCACAGTTGCTAGGGAAATCTCAATGACTGGGTTTTTATTTGAGACAAAATTTGATTTGTCACCAGTACTTAACATAAAGGCTTCACCACCATTCTCACTTTAAGATTGTATCCTAGATGTGAAAAACTTTGTCAAATTTCAATCATTTAAGCTACAACAGTCTCTGCAGTGAGCTGGAATTCTGCATAAGGGATTTAAGCCATATTTGTTTCAGATCATTTTGAAAACCATGAATGTGTTAATTTTGACTGTTCTGTTGAGGAATGCTAACAGCATCAAACTTGTGCTTGGAAAAGCAAGGTGAAGAAATAATAGGGCGGGTTAACTGGGGACAGATTTTGTTCTTTCCCCACAAAAAATTCTGTCTGCATTCAGCAAATTATTGGCCTTTGGAAAAAGACACAAAAGACTGGGAGCTGGCTGCAGTTTAGCCTTTAGCTTGTTAGAACAGTCACATCAATTATGCTGTGCATCTGCAAATTTCATTTGCACAAATATAAAGTGTAGAGTTCTGTTGCAAACAGTTTAGATCAATGTATGTCTTACATTTTCATTGTAAAAGGGACATTTAAAAGTGAGTGGGTGTAAGGGGAGTAGTTTGTATTAACAAAGAAGCAAAGGCATTTTAGATTTCAGCTATTTTTGCTGCGAGAAACAAAACCTCAAGTTTGACTGAGCTCTGTTATCTTTACAAAACTCTGCAAAGCAGAGCTCTTCAAAGGCAGAATCGTTAAGGGCATTAGCTACTGCTATTGTTCTGTTAAAAACTTTCTTGATAATATAAAATCTCTCCCGTTTTCAATTGGAAATGTTCAATGCAGTAGATGACAAAAAAAAATTACAGTCAATGAAGCCTGCACCTATTTGTACCAGCTGTGAAATAAATGCAGGTTGGAGGTTGTTGAAAACTCTCTCATCACAAGCTTTTCCTCTTTTCATTTTTTTTACCCACACTTTTCCATTCCTCCTTGAAATGTGGAGAGGGCATTCAGCTCCATAACTGGTCAATGGTTAGAGGTCAGCAGGCACTGACTCCTGTCTCATTTTGTGCCCCAGTCACTAGCACATGATCCCACAAGAAATGAAGAACAATGCTGTCCAATTCCTCAATGTCTCTGAAATACCTCTTGTCATTTTGACACAGTAACACTCTCCTTTGCCTTGTGCCCACCTTGTCTGTCTTTCAATATTTCATAGTACCATATGTTTGTACTAGATTTCAGTAACACCATGAATCATAGAATAGTTT
>VZTY01027869.1:0-14067 GCA_013400935.1 Turnix velox
TTACTATGAGGTCCCCCCTGAAGTTATTTTCTTAAATATGCCTATTCATGACATAGATTTGTCACATCTGAAGAATCACAACACGTAAAAAGGATGCTCTCTCAAGGATAATTGCATTGTGACACAGGTGGGCCATGCTGTCATGAAGTCTTTGCATATTCACCAACAGCTTTCATCCTACCACATAGAACACTGAAAGGACTAAGAGTAATCAACTTGAAAGAGGGATGTCCACAATGAAATACTATGCACTTAGCAAAAACAAACACACAAGAGCACTGCATTCCTTGTAATGAATGCATATGAAACATATGATGGTGTGAGCAAGAGCAAAAAGGATGCTTGCTCAAGGATAATTGCACTGTGACACAGGTGGGCCATGCTGTCATGAAGTTTTACATATTCAACAACAGCTTTCATCCTACCACACAGAACACTGAAAGGACTTGGAGTTACCAACTATGCACTTGAAAGAGGGATGTCCACAATGAAATACTATGCACTTAGCAAAAACAAACACACAAGAGCACTGCATTCCTTGTAATGAATGCATATGAAACATATGATGGTGTGAGCAAGAGCAGAGGGAACATCCTCTTAGTGTAGAGGATGGGGTGGCAAGAGAAGGCCAAATGCTCAGCAGGCCTTGCCAGAGGTCCATTATTAACTGCTCCCCATCCTGCTTTCATTTACAGGTTTGGTCTTGGTCTTTCAGCACACCATTTCTTACCTTTGACTCTAAGAGTCTTTGTTTCCAAGTAATAAATACTTGGGGCTCCAGGGAGCAGACAGGAAGATCATACATGACTCCAAAAAAACCTTTACTGTTGATGGATTTTTTTGTAAGTGCTTATTCATTGTTAGCTGAAATGCTATTGACTGCACACTTAATAAATAGCCTATTTGTTCTTTTCAACTGAAGCAATGCTGTAACAGGACTTCTGAAGAGAAGACCATTAAAAATATAAAGACATTACACAGCAGGTAATTTGGGGAATGTGGTTTTAGTTTTCTGTTCATCACAGCACAATCAACAAATGCATCAATTAAAATTTCTGCTGCTTGAATAAAAATTTAGTGCAGGCTACCCAGGCACCCTAAGAATTATCTAGATCTTTTAAAGAAATGAGGCATTGAGGTGCACTATAATTACATTAGTGGAGCTTAATAACAAAACAATGTAATAATTTCCTAATTTCCTTTAGAAGGAGAAGAAGTTATTCCACTTATTAAATTATTTTGGTCCAAATCAGTCTATTTAAATATTTTTCAGCTACTCACTAAATTGTTGTTAATGCATTGCTTTTAAGACCATATTTAATATATTACATGCCAGATAACTGTCACTTTATTACCATCACAATTTCAATTGCTTAAGAGGATTACACACAAGTAAGAAGTAGACTAGAAACAAACCGTACAGGAGGAAGAGATTAACCAGGAAGGAGGAGGAAGAAAGAGAAAAATTCAAAACATATGACTGTAGAGTAAAGTAAAATAACCACACGCAGTAGTCAACAATCACTAAGTTGCAAGACTGCCAATAAGAGAAAGTAAAACAGATATCACAGCTTATACTTAATTTATCAGCTTCCATGATAAAAGCTATTATATCATACAGGTAATCTCCTATTAACAGATGAAAAAAACCCAATAAACAGTAGGATATGCAAAAGTTTGTAATTTGCAATTGAGGTTTTAAGGTAGTTTGGAAGAAATCTTATGCTGAGCTTACACTCAATCCGAGTAAAACAATACTGGTGAGAACTAACGAAGGCAAAAACATCTATAGTAACACTTAAAGAGGATTATCTGTTTCTTTATGGTTTTGCATGGTAGTGTCACTGTAGTGCAGATGAGCCCAAAAACAAACAGTGTCTGATTTGACTTAGATTCTACAGAACAGTTCATTTTCCAACTTTCTTCAAAACAAGCAAATACAGGAAACAGCAAAAAAGGTCAGCATATGTTTCAGTTACAATTATTTTACATATGCAATTATTTTTTCACCTCACCATCAGGCAGCTTAGTGACTTCATGCCTATAGTTCATCTTTGATGGCAAAGGACAGGTGCAATCTGGCAGAGTAAATGATGCTAATGATCTCCAAACACATCTGTCATAGATACCTTATTTTATTTCCTAAAATTGCCCTTCCCCAAACAGCTGCAGGCCTATGCTCACAGCTGGATACAAGCTGCCTGACAGCCACACTACTCAGGGCAGAAGGAAAAGCAGAGGTAATGCTACACAGTGAATTGGGCTTGTTCAAAATAGACTAAATATTTGGATTAGAGTCAAATTCCTCCTAAAATACATATTGCAGGCATATGTATGACAGCTAGAAGATGAGTCCACTGAAGGAAAAAAATAATATAAAGAACTAAGACTCCAATGCATGGGGAGAGCAAACCAACTCCCTAACGGTTTCTCAGACAAATGTAATTGATTTAAATCCTGAAATCCTGTAAGAATTAGTTTTCTAGTAGAGTTAGGTATTTGATGCCCTCATTTCTTCAGCTATAGTTTACTCCTGCATTCCCCCCTTTTCTTCATGTGATGAATGCAATGATCTAAACATCATCTCAACATATCCTAATGTAACTGATCCTCCTGGTTTGATATTCAGCACTACTGGGACAGATGTTATCTCTCATTATACCAGCAGAAATCCTACACCAAATCTGTTCCTGATGACAGCTATAGAACCACAATAAGTTTACACCAGGCTCACTGCAACATTTTCTGTTATGTAGTGGTTAATCATGTCAACAACACCAGAAATTCATGGCGAGTTTTGATCCTTCTATTCTGTCAAGCTTCCTTCCTCTGGAAAGTCATGTCAAAATATCAAACAGAGGAAGGAACAGGAGGCACACTGACTCTATTCCTGATCTCCCTTTCAGGTGTTTCTACATAAAGATGAGATTCCCCTAAGACTGAACAGTCCCCTCTCTCATCTTTCCTCAGAGGACTTATGCTCCAGCCCCCTAAATCATCTTCATGGTGCCTACACTGGAACAGCCCCAGTATGACCACATCTCTCTTGTACTGGGGAACTCAACTTTGGTCCTAGAACTCTAGATGTGTCTCACCAGTGGTAAGCAGAGGTGAACAATTCCCACTCTTGAGCTGCTGGCAGCATGCTGGTGGCTCTCTTTGCCACACCAGGGCCCATTGCTGGCCCACATATCTATCAATTTTTTTACCCTTTTCTATTCTCCAAGTTCCTGTTATGTGAATGTTGCTTAATCTTCACCACTATGAATTTTTTTTGAGAGTTATATCAGTGAAAATTCCTCTCATGAGCCAAACATTCATATAATAATTTATTTTGGCAATTCAAAGAATTTTTTTCCCTTCTAATTTGTCTGGTGAAAAGTTGAGATTTATAAAAAAGCAATAGAAAAAGGGCAGATGGATTGGTCACTAATAAATCTTCCAAAATAAGCTATATAAAGATATTGAAAATATAAACTGCACAGTGGAATGTAGGAAAAGGTAGAAAGATCTTTAGAAATTAACAGAATACACACAACCTTTTGGTTGACTATAGATCATAATTCAGTCAGGTATGCATGTTTTCACAATTATTAAGTGTTGAACTCATTCCCCATCACTCTTTTCAGTATGTTTTTGAAAAGTGCCTATATGTAATGAACAAAAACTCCTGTATCAAACTACTAAATTATTAAAAATGACACTTCAACTCTTGAGAAGCCATTGGTTCTCTCCTTTAAAAAAACAATTATAGAATCATAGAATAGTTTGGGTTGGAAGGGACCTTAAAGATCATCGAGTTCCAACCCCACTGCCATAGGCAGGGACACCTCCCACTACATCAGGCTACTCAGTGCCATGTCCAGCCTGGCCTTAAACACCTCCAGAGAGGGGGCATCCACAACCTCTCTGGGCAATCTCTTCCAGTGCTTCACCACCCTCACTGTAAAGAATTTCTTTCTTATGTCAAGTCTAAATTTACCCCCTTCCAATTTACATCCATTGTTTCTAGTCCTCCCATCCGATATCATATTAAAAATTCCTTCCCCTGCCTTTCTGTAGGACCCCCTCAGGTACTGATAAGTTACTATGAGGTCCCCTCTGAGCCTTCTCTTTTCCAGGCTGAACAACCCCAACTCCTTCAGCCAGTCTTCATAGGGCAGGTGCTCCAGTCCTTTGACCATCTTCGTCAACACAATTCTGTGTTGAAAACCTCCCTGCTTTATATCACTTCCAAAACCTTTATCCACTAGTTGGTAGCTGAAAGAAAAAAAAAAGGGAGAGGCTGTTCTGAACCCTGTTCCATGAAATTGCAAACTGTTTTTCTGACTACACAGCAGGGGTGTGCAAGGTGTGACAGTAAAACCAATTGTGGTCTGTGCAGCCATCAAATACCTCTCCCTCCCTGTGAGCATGGAACTGATCAAAGGCTGATTAACAACTGTATGTATGTGCTTGCTACACAAGCAAGTAAAATTTGTTCAGTTATCCAGGTTGCTGGCAGCCTAGGGAAGTATGGTTGTGTGATTTTGCTGTAGCTTAAAAAAACCCCAACAAAAATAGCAAATGCTGAAGTTCAGATATAGGTTACACATGTATAATTCAGAGCAGGTGTTACTTGGACTATCTGCATCTCTCTTTAGCAAGATTTATAATTCTCTTGTTGAAATTTTGTACCTCTATTTCCAGCTATTACACAAGTTAGACTGAAACTGGTCAGTGGGTCTTGAACATCACTAATACACAAACTTACAGATGGACAAGGTGGTCACAAAATCTTGGGGTGGAACCAGTGTCAAGGTAATTTTGCATTAAAAATTCCCGTGTAGCATTTGGAGAATATTCAAGCTAGTGGAGCCAAAAGTGGGGACCATAAATAACTAATTCCTCAAGAGCTTCACAGAACCTCTGACAAAAATCCTGGATGTCTCATTGTTCCTGCAGTGAGTCCATGTGCTCATCCAAATGTGCAGTTTGCAACTTAGACCTAAGTGGACAAGAGGGTCTCAGCTCAAAAACATTCACTTGAGAGGAAGAAAAGTGGCATCTCCTCACAGATAAATAGAGGAATACAAATAGAACCTTTTAAGTGTATGAAATATTTTGTCTTCTGTATTCCTTATTCTAAAAATGAAGGAAACACTTTACTGAGCAGTGACAAGTGCTTTAAAAGCACTGACTGAAGATAGTTAACAAAGCCTTACACTGCATAACATAAGAATAAAAAATCCTAAACTTGGCATCTGCCCATGGCTTCTGGGTGGACATGACAAACCATTACTTTATCTGACAAATATTAATCATTTTTCTTCATGAAAATAAAGACAAAGCAGCTCAGAGATAGGCTACAAAAGGAAAAGTTCTGAATTACAGCATCCATGAAATTACATATAGTTCAACTGTATTGTCTAGTATTAATAGGGATTTTTTTGGCTAAGGGATAAGCACAATGCTTGCATTTTTAAAAGAATACAGCATTTATTCTTTTTAATGCATTTACATTCTTCAACTAGGAGCTGAGTTGAAAAAATCATTTTAGACATGAGAGTTTGTCATAGGAAAGTGAAGCGATTATGGCCTCTTCCAACATAGGGAAGATATGGAGCTAAATGGAAAAATGTCAGATACTTGACACAATTGTAAAGATGTCACTGACTAGGTAATAGGTACCTAACAAGAACTGATGTTAGACAAATGCATTTCTTTCTCCTATAACATAAACAGAGAGGAGGGATTATGACCAGAAAAAAACAGAGAAAGATTTAGTCACCTCTGATGAAAGAGAATCAAACTGCACAGAAGAAGAGGCTCTAAGATTCTTCAGAGGCAGCTGAAGAATTAGGAATTCATGGATTTTCTAGGTAAAGGAGAGAGAACTGAAATTAAAAAGCATTTCATTCCCATTCAAGAGGAGAAAAGCAGGTGCAAGGAATGGGTGCATCTTCCTTAGCATAATGAAATAGCAAAAGAAAACTATTGCCCTGTGGGGGTGTGGAAAAGTAATGAGTAGAGCAAGGGTGCTGTATACATGAGTACAAACTGATGTGACAAGACACAATGAAGAATCCCCTAAGAGTTTTCTGGAGAAAAAAAAAAAGATTGTTAAGGTGTTTGCAAAGCATTAATATAGATGTGCTAAAATTCACATACTTAGAAACTAGAGATAAATCTCACACACTAATTAATGTGAAGTAAAAAGAAAGGAATTTTGCTCAAGCAGAGTAAGGTAACTAACAGCAATGAGCTATAAAACATTTTTTAAGAGGATGAGTACTATAGATAAGGACTGTAACAGGAAGTCCATGTTTCAAAACTTCTTGCAAAAGTTAAGATAATACAAACTAGATTTACCTTTCATTGAGGGAGAAAATCCAGTGAGCTATATTTCTGTCATGACAACATTCAAAGTAGTTAAGTGAAAACTGATATATAATAAAATCTTATTATATATCAAACAAAGATTCCCTGTCTAGCTCACTACTTCATTTAGCTTTGGTGCTTGTATTATATCATTCTGATTCCACAGGCTGGCTTTCAAGCTTATTACATCAGAAAAAAAAAATTAAATATTATTTATTATTATTAGCTTTGATATGGCAAAAGTTAGCAAGACTACAAGATACATACATTAGAAATTAGGGCAAGAGTCTATCTTTGAATTAGTACCACATGTGCCTCAGTGAGGCACCAGTTCCACCATTCAGAATCTCTGTACACATTACACTGAAGTGTAATTTACAGCAGACCTTACACATTAAGCTTTCATGGTGGTACGTGTGTCTCATTATTTTTTAAAGAGCGATTTGGATGACAGTGATTTGTCCAACATATGCAGTTCTTACACATAACAGACTCTGTTACTGTCTGGGATCTGCCCATTCAGGTCACATTCCTCTGTCTCTCCTTGGCTTTTCTTTCCCATCTGTGCCATTTATTTGCTTGCATGAGAATTGCACCTTGTAACTTGGTATTTCAGCACCTAAACTATACTTCACACTACATTTGCTTTGTTTTGCTTCTCCACCCTTGTGCCTCAACACAATGTGCTTTAATCAAGGCTTGAAAACTAAAGAAATGCCAAAATGTCTCCTTTTGGCTACAAAATGGCCTTCCAGACATGAACAGGCAGTAAACATCACAGCTGGCTGCTCAAAATACAGGCAAATAAACAATGCTTTGGATACCACTTCACCTGCAGAGATGGACAACAAATTGCAGCAGATCACAGTTGCTAATAAGAACCACACAAGATGCAATGAAAGCTTCAAGGAACAGCTGCCTGTGCAGAAAAGTACCACCAAATGCGAAACAGAAAGTTTGTTTTCTCTGTTGCAAAAGGGTTTAGGCTCTACTTAAGCCAATCTGTTGCTTCCTAACTGCAAAGTGATACCACAAGGGATCTTTCCCTGGCACTCACTGTAATCCTATGGCAGCACAGACAGAAATATTAATTTGGGGAGAGGAAAGCAGCTGACTAAATTAGAAGGAATCAGCAAATTAGTGTCTGTTGTCAGGACAGAGCTGAAAGATATGTAGGTTAAAGATCCTTGAAGGATGCTCAGGGGGCAACAAAAGGAAGTAGACCAGCTCACACTGTCTGAGATGAAACACCTCTAGTGGGAGGTGTCCCTGCCTATGGCAGGGGGGTTGGAACTCAATGATCTTTAAGGTCCCTTCCAACCCAAATTATTCTATGATTCTAAGGTACACATTTCTCTTCTGGAGGTGAACACAACACATTGCATGAAAGCAGCATCTGAAAAAACACAATTCTACCTTTCCCTCCTTCACACCTTCCTTTCCTCACTTTTAATCTATGTGTAAGCTTAACAGAGACTTTTTTTTTTCCCCCTCCACGTTCAAATCCAAGTCTTCCTGAATCCTACAAACACAAGCAGGAGAATGGCAGCCCAACTATTTTTCACTCTGGCACTTAGGCACAAGCTACATTTTTCAGCCCTGGCTTTAGCCTAACTCTCAAGTCCAGCTCCTTGAGACGACATGACAGCTCACTCACACCTCATTCTGCAGTATTCAGAGAGAACTATTTGTTCTCTGGCTGCAACAGCATAAAAGCCAAACTGCCTCAGGACTCCATGGAAGCCCTAGTCTCACCCTGCAGCTACAACAGCTGGTATTAGTATAGCACTATAAAAGTGGCAAAGACACCAAAGACAATTACACTGACAAGCTTGTGACTAAACTTTGCTGCTTTAACAACATTTAATTCTTGAGAAAAGATAAATCCCACCAAACGGATGGAACTATGGTTATCACACATAATTTGGTCAATGCAGGGAGAAATAACTGCTCTGCATGTGTTACTGCCCAATGCACTGAGGAAACACTGAGCAAGATACAGCTAAAGAATGTGAACTAAAAAACAAGCCCAAGTAAGCAGGTTTTATATGCAGTGCCTTGGGAGTGGAGGAATGTAAAGGCAACAGCTCCACAAATGCTGTTTTCACAGTGTCCCTGTCGGAGGACTTGGCAGTACCTCAAGCCCAGTAATCTCTGTGCCCACAGGCATCTACACAGCCTCCCAGCATCACAATGCAACTCTCCACAGCAGATTTAGGACCCTGAATCAGTGGTGTTATTGCACTGTACAAGGAAGCTGAGTATTGCTTACAGATTTCTTGTTCCATGGTAGAGAGGGGTATCCACTGTCCACTATTTGGCAATCCATTAGTACAAAATCTAGTATAAAACCATTATTTGGCAATCCAATAGTACAAAATCTAGTATACAACTACAGCCTCAAAAATACATTCTACAAAATGTAGTTGTTACATGTAATTAGAAAGCAAAATGTAGACGCAAAGTGAAAATGATACACAGATTTTGTTCCACTGAAAATAAGGGCTTTTTTTTTTTTTTCACTCATTTCAATGTAAACCATAGCAGAATGACAAAAGTTAGTTTCATAACTTGTTTTATGTTGGAATGAAACTGGATTTGTGTTAACTGTACCACCCCACTGTGAGCTGACCTTCAACAGAGGGTGCATGGCACAGCAGCCACAAACCTGCTGGGTTCCGTGATTCTTCAAATATTCAAAGGAACGACCCTCAGGTATTTTTCTTTAGCTTTTTGCTATATAATAGCAGTCATATGCTGGTTTAGGCATTCCTTAATTATAAAGTAGATGGTGATTTTTCAAATGCTCCTCCACATCTGGGCTAATAATAACTTGCATTAATATAATTTATATATGATGTGGTTTGGAGTCTGCTTTAGGACATGAATGGAGAACTGGTCAAGCAGTCTTTTGTGAAGTTCCTACTCACAGATAAAGAAGGGCTTGTAACTGATAAGCCCCAGAAGGCATTAGTTATTTCTTTCATTAAATTATTTCTCAACATGCAGCCACTAAAAGGGCACCATTTGATGAACACCACAGACAGGGTAAATGCAGCCCTGTCCTTATCTATTTTCTTGTTGCAAGGTTAGTATTGATTTCCTTTTAGTGTTTTTCAATCAGCTCACAGTCACTTACCTGGTGTATAAACCATCTCTCTCCATGACAAAGAAGAGTGAGGTACATACTTGCTGCATGTTTTTCCCCACACAGAAGAAAACAATACAGGTGCCTTATTTTCAAGTAAGGGGAGAATGCACCCCAAAAGACATAGAACTTAGAGAACTAAGATAGCAGTATTACAGAATCATAGAATAGTTTGGGTTGGAAGGGACCTTAAAGATCATCGAGTTCCAACCCCCCTGCCATAGGTAGGGACACCTTACTGGGATTTGTCATAACTGGGACTGACTGCAGAGACACTATAATGAGCTAGCACACCATTCCTTGATCCACATCAGTCTAGGATTAGTTAGACAGAATCATAGAATGGTTTTGCTTGGAAGGGACCTTCAAGATCATCTATTTCCAACGCCCCTGCTATGGTTGCAAACTAACTGAATTTTGCTGTCTGAGCTTGGGAATTTCCCACCCATCAGCAAAGTTATATAAATATGTCTCTACTTAGGGTCTTCTGTATTGGCTGATGATGAGTCATCTCATGGCCATATTACATCATAAGGCCTGGGGCAGACTCTAAGTCAGCTGTGGTCCAGCATGCCCTTCCCTACTGGCCCATGCTTCCCACACAATTCAGTGCAGGGCTGGAGCCTGATGGGCACTCCTAGACAGCAAACCCCCAAAACTGGCATCTGAACTCTGATACTGCCTTCCAGAAGCAATTCATACTCAGCACACCTCTGGGCCACACAACTCCAGCATACAGCCAAGTACCACAGCCATGATCTATCAGGGGATCAGACAGCCCTAGAGCAGCAGAGTTCATGCATTACTGGAGCCCTACACTGTCATGTATGGGTTTGGTATATAACTCAGCCTGGTTTTTGGATGCTCTAGATAGGTGTCAAGTCTGAAGAGAATCAGAGAGAAACAGAGAAAAGAAAACAGATCATCTGAAGTTAAGCCCTAGCTGCAGAACACCATTAAGCAAAACTCACTCTGGCTAACAAGGAAGGGGACTATTGAGGGATTCTGAGGATTTCTCTAAGTAGCAGTTGTTCCATCAGCAATAGGTGTCATCTCTTTACTCCAGCTGAAGCATCTAGGTGAGATTCAAGGTGACTGTGAACTGGCTTCTGGATGGCAGAAGTGACCCATAAGCACCTCATGCTCCTCAACAGCAGTGCATGTTTCTATTTTGAGCTGAATAAAGGGCAGGTTTTGTTTCTGCTTGCTATTTTGGTTAAATCTAATGCAGATACTGCTGAATAAAACACACCAGACTTCCTAGCTGGTTCATACAAATTACCTAAAAGACTCTGAAACTCCAGACAAAATACAATATAATGATCTAAAGGCTCAGATCACTCATTTGACACCTTTCAGCTATTTGGAGGTGAGCAAGACAGAAAATTAAGCCTAACAAGACTGATGAGCTCCTAGTTTTATTAAATCTCTGCTCTCTGTGTAAACCATCCCTGACCAAGAAGATGGTCAAAGGGCTGGAGCAACTGCCCTATGAAGACAGGCTGAAGGAGTTGGGGTTGTTCAGCCTGGAGAAGAGAAGGCTCAGGGGGGACCTCAGAGTAACTTATCAGTACCTGAGGGGGTCCTACAGAAAGGCAGGGGAAGGACTTTTTAATATGATATCTGATGGGAGGACCAGAAACAATGGATGTAAATTGGAAGGAGACAGATTCAGGCTTGACATAAGAAAGAAATTCTTTTCAGTGAGGGTGGTGAAACACTGGAAGAGGTTGCCCAGAGAGGTTGTGGATGCCCCCTCTCTGGAGGTGTTTAAGGCCAGGCTGGACAAGGCACTGAGCAGCCTGATGTAGTGGGAGGTGTCCCTGCCTATGGCAGGGGGGTTGGAACTCGATGATCTTTAAGGTCCCTTCCAACCCGAACTATTCTATGATTCCATGTGCTGAGAAACAACAAAGCAAGTCTCCTTGACCCGAACTAGAAGAACTGAAAAGAACTTTAAAACCTTTATGCACACTATCAGAATGATAATATGAAAAAAATTACAATAAAGTTCTTCATGCAAATTGCCATCAGGGCCAGGAAGCCGAGTACAATACTGTTTTCATCATCTTTAATGATGTACAGTCTAGATTGGTGGAGGGGGGAGAGGAAATGGGACCAACCTTTGACCAGTATGACAGCAGCATAAGTAATCCCTTATTGCATTATGAAACGATTCATACATGGGGACCTGTTACATTACTGGCCTGTTAACAGTATCACAGCTCCTTACTTTGACTTTTCTTCATTTTGTTTTACATCAGACAAGCCTCTTGTTGTCATTTGCAGAGAATGGAAAAGCTGCTACAGTTTTAATATAAAACACAAGAAAAAAAACACACAGCAGCTGTTCATATTTTTTAGGAAGTCTGTTACAATAATGATGTCATGGAAAAAGGCTGGAATGTATTAAACTGCATCAGACAGGCAAGCCATTCAAAGCATTCAAACAATATGTGTATACAAGCTGCACCATGTACCTTATATTAAAATAAAACCATGCAAAGAGTGGAGTTCCTTAAAAATACTACTGAGAGCAGGCAATTAAGGTAATTTTGTAGATTTACTACAATAAATTCCGTTTACTACCGGAACTACCCAATAAAGCAAAATATAAAAGCCACAACCATCTCACTGTCAATTAAGCTCATTTTCACCTATAAACACGTCAAATCTATTTCAAAATCACTGTCTCAAACCACATAGGAACAAAGAACTTCGCCAAGCAAAAGCTTCTGCATTGACAAGTGAGATATTTAAACACTAGGGATAAGCTTTAGCTCATTAGAAAGGGTGTTTTGATGGGCCTCCCTCCCCCCATACCTCCAGTTTGAGAATTAAGACATGCAGCAACAGGGAGTCCCATTCAGATAATTTGTTTGACCTATAATTAGCAATCAGACAGGTACCAGCAAGTTTGCACCTCAGGACTGCACAGACATTGCTCAAATATCACACTACATTACACTTCTCTTCACTGGAGTACATTGGAAAGAGGAGGGATTGGGGAAGAAAACAAGTAATTGCTGAGGTTATCTGAATGTCTCAGAATTTATTTTTACCTGATCCCAAAAGGTTTCTTTGATGGTGGCCTGAATATGCCTTTCTAACACAGGCATAAAAACTTCACACAACATGCATACACTTCTGCTATTTGGAGATCATATTTTGACTCCACATGCATTAAACATTAATCATGGGGGGTTTTGCATATTCTGGAGCTTTTTTGGCAAAACAATAATGCAAGACTTATCATATTTAATATTTTTAAGTCATAATAAAAATACTCAGATCACAAGAAACTGGATACAAATACCACAGCAAAGTTTTAACTTGTAATTAGAAGTAGTAAGAGGCATATTCTTCAAGGCAAGAGAGAAGACTCTCAATTCAATAGCAGCTGTGAATAATTTTGAAAATAATGATCCCATCTTTCCTTGTATTTTTTCAAACTCCACTAAATTCAACTATATATGAAATTTTGAATAATCTGGGATACATTGATGAGGTCACATCTACAGGGAATATATAATAGAGGAAGCATTATAAACCTGAGATATAATGGAAGTTGATACCACATTCTAAATAGCTTACTTTACAAAATATTAACTACATTTTGCAGGTGTTAATTATAAAATACCAGCTACAAACAAAACCCAATGAAAATACCTGAAATTCCAAAACCAATGAAACTTCAGAATTGGTTTAATGTGATAATCTGAAAAGATCTGTTTGATTGCAACATTCATAAGTTACATTGCTTACACTATACTCCATATTGAACTACATTCAACACCACTAGTACAACTATCTGTACAAAAAAAGAATTAATAGCAGAATTCCAATTCAAAAGCAAACTAAAACCCACCTGAAAACAGTGATCAGAAAGACATTCACACTGAGACCATTTAACACTTCCTGCCACAGCTAAATATTGTACAAATTTCTGAGTACACGTAATTCTAGCTGTCAACTTGGATCCCTACTATCCTCCTCCAGTCCTGCTAAAAGCATGGAAGTAGCTCTGTACACTTAACTAAGGCTCGAAAAATATGAGCCAGAGTACAGTGAAAAGAGTCTGGATGCCTCATCTCAGGCACCCCACAGTATTAATAAATTTTGACTTGAAGCTGTTATTTGATATAATAAAATAGCGTTAATGTTTCAGATGAACATTTAGGGCAAGCTTGTAAACTATTCAGTGATTAATGCCCTTGTGTCATGTTTTCAATTTTCAATGCTACTGGAGGTCGTGTGTTCAGATTTCAGCTCGAATCTGGATTTCCATTTTGAGTAAATCTAATTTAAAATTATGATACTAAAGCGTGTAGTAAAAACAGCTTAGACATCCAGCACTGAGTAAATTCATTCACTCTGTTACTAGGGCACATTTCACATCCTTATGCTGCCTATTCAACATGAAAACATAGTTTGGGAGTATCTTCATGCAGAATAAACATTCCATAGGTTGAATGAGCAGGATCACAAATGGTCTGTACCAAGTGCAAGGTCCTGCACCTGGGTCAAAGCAACCCCAAGCACAAATACAGGCTGGGTGG
>VZTY01027869.1:14508-30734 GCA_013400935.1 Turnix velox
TGGAACCCCTCTAAGGTCCCTTCTCACCCAAATTATTCTATGATTCTCTGATTCTAAGATGCAATAGCACTTGCCAGCTTTCAGTGCAGAGGTTTACAGGACTGAGCCAGTAACAGCAAATTAATGAAATCCAGAGTGTGATCTAAATTAAATCTGCTAAAAGGATTAAGGAGGAAAAAGAACAGGATTCTTAACCTCAGGGATGGAGGGCAACTCAGGTTAGTATTCTCCTTCAGTGCTAGTGTGATGGAGAAGTTTCATGGGATCTGATACTAGTAAATCCCTGGCCCTTTTATTTTGCACTGCTCTGAAGAGCAGAGGATTCCTCACAGACTTGCAAAGAGCAGTTCTGTGAGACAGTTGAGCTCAGACAACATTTGGTTGCCACTGAATGTGCTGCTCTGCTCTTCTTTTCCAGTGAAATAGGTTTCAGGTGGCCTAATAAGAGTTTGCTCAAGAATCAGAGTGGTTTTTAGCCCAGGCCATGAAGCAACAGTTTTCTCAGTACTGCCACATCCTTACCTCAGCTTCATTGCTTCCACGTGAATCATTTGCAGAAAATGCTTTCAGATGAAGTTATTTAAGCTTGATGCTATTATTTTTCTTATTTTGGTATTATTGTTTCCTCCTTCCACAAAAGAAACGTTCATGGAATAAACAACTAATTTAAAGTCCTTCTTGGAGCAAAACCAAACTGAGGAGCACAATGAACGAAGCATCAGAACTTATTAATTTTTCCTGTTACTTATTATTGGGTTTTCTGGTAATAAATGGAACTGCAGATATAAAGCCTTCAAAGTACAATGTTTCCCTAATTTGTCAGTGTTAGACACAACCAGGAGAGCTCACTCAAGCTACTTCAAGCACTGCTTGGGGGTGGCCATTCATATTTTAAAGAGACACTAAACGTCAAAACTTGATTTGATTTACCAGGTGTTAAAAAGTTATTTTTAAAAGAGTGAATAATCCTCTATAGCATTTTACAGTCAGAATTATATAACACAGTGTATAGCACCTCAAAATTTCTATATAATCCAAGTAGAATTCTAAAAATAAGGAAAAGTACAGGAATTACAACGGAAAACACATGTACCTAACCATGGTTCTTTCTGTGTTTAAATTACTAGCTTTTTTTTTTTTTCCCTAATATGAGTGAACTGGCTAAACAGGTAAAATGTCCAAGGTATCACCTTCCTTCAGAGAGACCTTGCAGGCACAGAGTAATCAAATGACCTTCAGGTAATCTTCAGTGTGCAGGATCAGCACTTGCTATCAGATAGTTTCACATGGTAAAGAAAATACTAACCTTAAAAAGATTCAAAATCAACAGGAGGAAAAAAAAAGATTCCTTGTAAAAGGAAATAGTTCTAAATTCAGTTTAAAACCTGCTTGAACATCTAACAAGAAAAACACTTTTCCACAGGCAAAGGAAGACAAAGATTGGACACAAAATACAGAAAATCAATAGCATTTTAATGTCCTTAAAAATTCCTTTATGGTTCCTATCTAAATAAAGATTAACATAGAAAAGATTATGCTTAATCAATTTGTTTACATTATAAGTTTAGGAAGATACAGATAGGTTTTATTTTCTTAATATCTCCATGTACTTCAATGATAACCTGCCCATTTTTATTAAAAAGGCTGCAATTTTAATTTAAACCTAGCAGGCATTCATTCTTATTCCTTCCAAAACCGAGGCATAAGTAACAAAGCACCAGAGTCTTATAAATTTTCTAACACCAAATGCAAATTAAGTCATGAAACTGCTTTAGGAAAAGTTCCAAGAATGCAAACCCAAAGGAATTTCAACACAAATTCTCAGTTTCACATTCTTTATGAAACTCAGGCAAGGTCAGTAAGAGCTATCTGTGTATGGAAAAATGCTTAATTACACAATTCCAACAACTTCCTCTCTTTTGTGTTTATAAGCTCTAAGATGAAATTGAGGTGTATCAATGATAGAAAAAGAAAGAGTGGAAAGGGCTTCTTAGATTGAGCAGCCCCCAAAGTCTTCATTACCTTGGAAAAGTGGATTGAAAGTTCTTAATTTAAGGGTATCCTTTGTAAATATCTATTAAATCAACATATATCTCCCTACTTGGAGTTGAGTGAACTCTTTACTTGCACTGTACCAGTCTGCAGCAGAAGTTAAAATGAGCAAAACTCCAACCCATTATGTGACAAAGTAAAACTTTCCACATTTTCTTTCTGCATCAGCTGTGAGCTTTACAGCACTATCTCTAGTAAACTGGGGCTTTTCCCATAATGAACAGAGTAATTATTTAATCTTTCAACAATCCTCCTGAAAAGTCTCAAATCCTTTTTCTTAAGCACAAGGCAGGAGCTTTAACAGATTGTTTAAACAAAGAGCTGCTGATTTTTCACTGTGCAGAACTACTCCTTGTTTATCCCAGGGGAGACATCAGTCAAAGAATGACAACTTAACTTGCTGGGCATGCTATTATTTAGGAATAACCTCAGGGGCACTAGGGACATTTCCTGAACATGAAGCTTAGGTCTACCAATGCTTTTTTGAAAATATGATATGGACAATGACAAGCAGGCTACATCATGCTGCTAAAATGTGGTGTCAGAGTGCTGCCTAGTAATACCTCCATCCACTTTCCTAGCTGGCTCCCCTCTTTCTATCCGAGGATAATTCTTCATCCATCCCTTCTTGAAAGGCATCCTAAGTACAGAGAATTCCAAATAGTAAGATCATCCCAAAAGTACACACATATTTCTTTCCCAAGTTGCTTGTTTCCTACAGCCTGTATTGCTGTGAACATTTCAAATCATTGTTCTTCAGTTTTTCAAAGAGTAATTAACAAACACAGAAACTGTCCATGGGGTTTATTTCATGCTGGTGATTATTAAAAACAATGGCCAGAATATAAAGAAAATGACAACTCAATCCTTACCTGGAAACCTCTTAATGTTGGAGAAATATTCTTGTCTCGCAGCTTAAGTGAAATGGTGTGATCTGCAAAAGAGCAGAATGATATATCAGTTATATTTGATATTGAAATAAGCATTATAATTCAGCTCCACTTCAGTGAACTAACATAAAATTTTAACTATTATCATGACATGGAACATCTTCTATGGAGATACACATCATGCAGCAGCTGTACAATATTACAGGTACACACTAGTAAGATTCCTTTTTCCTTTTCCAGCATTTCTGCTCAGACATGGAGAGGAAAGAGATTTGAGACTTGCATTACTTATAACATTCATGTTGTGGATAGGCAGATTAAATAATTAAGGTACTGCTGACATTGTAGTTTTTGTCACCCAATCTATCACATACAGCACTTGTGGAAAAAGTTCATGATTGCACCCAGAAGCATTCAACTCCTATGAATTTCTAATGAGCTCTTCAGTAAAGAGCAAAACAATCACCAAACTACCTTACAATATGAATCTGATCATTCAGTAAAGCCTGATTATTAATAAGCATCCTGAAATTCGGGATAAATTTAACCCTAAATTGAAATGTTCATTTTCAAACACTATGAGCCTGAGTTTCTATAAACTAAAAGACTACCCATTCAAAAAGCAGAAGCCATCCTGCAAAGACATTCATGTCAAGTCAGCACAAAGTCCTATTCACCTCATGTTATCTGCAAAGGGAGAGCACAAGGTGCTTCTGTCCCAGGAGAATTTGCTGGCACAACCATCACAATAAATTTACACCTGGCCCATCTAAACAGCACAGCACTGAGCCAGCCACCAGCAGAAGAGGACAGAGGTAACAGTATTTTGCTGCTCAAATTACTGAAGGAACCAGTGTTGAGCCTTTGTTCTCACAGTGCTGGCTCTCTAAACTGGACAGGCAACCACAAGCCTCAGATTACACTTCATTGATCCAAGGAAACTGAGCTGGTGTCCAGTTTCAGTTCTGCAACCTGCAGGCTGACCTGCTTGTTTGTTGGCCTAAACAACAAGATTTCAGGAAATTAAGAATTTGCACTTTGTCCGAATCGCATTTACAGAGGTTTCAATGGATGAGGGAAAACTAGGAGGAAACCAAATCATCCAGATCCAGGCTCTTGCACTCCATTCCTTCACCAAGTTAATTTCTGCTCTGAATTCTATGCAAGCAAAATCAAACACAAACCTAGAAATGGAAGGCAGTCTCAGCAAGTCCAAATTTCTTTTGTGTAACTTTTGTTTACTTCCAATAAGCCTGGAGAATGTATGTAGAAGGAAGACAGGGAAATTACAAAATATTTACCAGTATTTAAAAAACATATATTTACAGATTTTGAAGATTTTTATACAGTAAGTCAATATGAAACAAAAATGTAATAATTTGCAATAAAAACACAGTTTTAAATTAATCTGACATTCACAAGATGCACAATAACGAAGCAGCACAGTCTAAACATGGAAATAACTTGAGAAACACAAAAAATCCAAAAAATACTTCTTCAGCATCCTCTACAAAATATCTAAAATATTCCTTGATAACTTTTTGGTAATCTACATCACGGATTAAAGTTCCTCAAGTGTGAAATGTGAGAATCTAAATTTGAGACTCAAGAGAAGATTATTGTTTCCAAATATTTCCACAAAGATGCTGATAAAATCAAATTTGCTTAATCCCTCCCTCTCCCCCCCAAAATCCCATACAACATGAATACATCACAGAGAATAAATTTTTGAGCAACAATATTCACTTCTCTAATGGAAGTGAGGAACACTATCTCATTGTATTCCTGTATGGGAAATAGAAGCCTAGCGTTTCAGTTGTTTGCTTGAAACTGTACAAGAAGAACTATAACCATATGTCTAACTTAATTCTAGTATCAGCTGCAGGGCCTCTGTATTATCTTATCTTCCTTTCAAAGTTTGCATAGCTTTAAAGTCTGGCTGGATTGCAATCTTCCCCTATGCCTCCAGACAACATTTTGTTACTTATCCTGGCCAACAGATTTGCCTGATTCCTTTTGCATATTCACCTCCTTTTTGCAACAAAATCTAGTACTTCAGAACTTTAGGTTGAGGGTATCCATCACATCTGAGCAAAAGCTAAGACCCTTGTTGCTTTTATGGTGATATTTCCTATATTAACAGGCTTAACATTTGTTTGGTTTCTTTAAACAGGTTAATTCCTTTGAGTTTACTTCAACTTTAAATAGGAATACTTATGAAATTCATATTTATATGCAAAAAGAACCAATGTTAGTAATTTGCAGCTATTATTTTCCCATCAGTATTAAAAAAAACCCCTATATACAGCACAAATTCATGTCAGTGCTCCATTATAATAAGCCCCTATCCCAAAAAAAATTCAAAAAGGACAAAAATGCATCACATTAGTAGACTTATTCTTTATCCTGAACACGGAACTCTGCACACCAACAAATGCTGTCTGTCTCCAATGATGATGACAATAGTCTGTTCAGAAATCCCTATTTTTTGCTCAGAAAAGACCAGAAGAGCCCTGTGGTACATTTAATGTAGAGAACCAGTTGTATGCTCTATTAGAAGTCGATGGACTCTTCTGAGCAGGTTCCATTTCTGAGCATCAGACAGCTTTTTATTTTGCACTAATAGCTTAGCTTAGTTTTTCCCTGTGCTTCAAGGCACAAGAAAAAGAGCACAAGGAGCACAAGAAAAAGAGCACAAGAAAAAGAAGCAGCATAAGAAAAAGAAACAGCACAAGAAAAAGAAGCAGCACGAGAAAAAGAAACAGCACAAGAAAAAGAGAAAGCACAAGAAAAAGAGAAAGCACAAGAAAAAGAGAAATCACAAGAAAACTGAGGGCAGTAAGAAACCCACGTGAGACAGTGGTTCCTTTTACAGTTGCTTCTAAACTAGAAACATGAAATATAAAGTTTCATCTTCTTATCTAGACTATGTAAATTTTTCAGATTCTGATCTCAGGCTGACTTCCACTGACAAGAGTGTGGTGGCTGCACGGGGAGCTGCCGCTGTCCATCTGCTTTGCAAGGATACAAGATGGCAATTAGATCTGGGTCATCTCTGAGTTTGCCATACATGCAAATGAAGAGATCACGCAGAGTAATGCTTGTGCTAACTTAATTTTAACTCAGAGGAATAAAAATATTTTTAGCCTTTTCCATTCCTCTCACTGATGTGAAACCTACTTTCATAAATGCTCTTTCATTTGTGAAACAGAGGAACATCCATGCAGTCTGTTTATCCATATGTTTATGGAAAATAAGTCAAACATACCTCTAGTATATATAATACTAGAGAAATGTAATACCAAGTGAGCTTAAAGTTATTTGCCTATTGAAACACAAGTAGTATATTTTCCATTATTCAAATATTGCAAATATGTGCACCTATTTCCAACATAACTACAAGCATTAAGGTATTCATATGAATTCTCACTGCCTAATACTTATTTTGGTGGCTTTATAAAAGTCATTATTTGTGAGATGTCTGTGTACAGCCTCCTGGAACGTATGGATTTCAAGACTCAGCCCACAGAAAATGCATGAGTAGTGTAACATGTCAAATTGCTGCATGCAAGTAGAAACTGCACTAGTCCCTTATGCTTATAATGACAAGGCAGTTACTGGTATAGTGGGTGTCACTGGTTGCACTCTGCTGTTAAGCCAGGCTTAACAGGAAGCGCATCCAATAATGCCATAAGCTCAGCAGGGAGTGCTGATTTTCAGTAAATTTTAGCAAGTTGTCCACAACTGAAAAATAACAGCAGGGATCCTTGCAGGTTTCAGGCTAACTAGCAGATAGATGCCTTTCAACACTGGGAGAAATGAAGTGCAAAACCTGATCCTTGTTGTTTAGAATACATACAAGCTGCACTACTGAACTCCAAACGGGCACCTCAACACAAATAGGACATGCCAAACAAAGTTCTATTAAGACAACACAGGAAAAAGAGCGCAAGAAAGAAGAGCTGAAGGAGCTGTGGTTGTTCAGCCTGGAGAAGAGAAGGCTCAGGGGGGACCTTTAGTAACTTATCAGTACCTAGGGAGTCCTACAGAAAGGCAGGGGAAGGACTTTTTTGTATGATATCGGATGGGAGGACTAGAAACAATGGATGTAAATTGGAAGGGGGTAGATTTAGACTTGACATAAGAAAGAAATTCTTTACAGTGAGGGTGGTGAAACACTGGAACAGAGCATGAAAAAAAGATAGCTCTGCTAGATTCAACCTTGAACAGGATATACCACCTAATGTCAATAGCTCCAAGTCACTGCAAACATTAGCTTATCCAGATGTACACAACTCAGGTATGTTGCCTATGTCCTCTACCACTGTCTTCCTATTCACAACTAAGTAAGGAGAAATAAAATATTACACATGGAATCAAACTTTTCCATTAATTTTATAGAATTCATACTCAATCTCTTTTGTAATTAACTTCTGTTTTAAATTTCTGATATAGAGAATATGTGCCACAACACAAGACTTGGGGGTGTCAGTTGATNTTATGCTCTCAGTGTCTTAGAGGAGGTCTGACTCCTTCCAAAGATGATGTATTTATTAGCCACTGAAGTAAATGGAGGATGATCACAATTGTCTTCCTTAAATGTCAGTTTAAGGAAAAGCATCACTCAAAGACAGTGTGAACGTTAAGTTACACTTCTTCTGTCTCTGTCTGATGTTTCTGACAAAATTATGCAGTTCTTGGCTACCTTATTATCTGTACTTTCATTATAAAGATCTATCAGGATTTTGGAACATGCAACTCATGAAAACAGAAATGTAATAGCCTCCAGATCAAGGTCAGATTTCCCTAACTCATGGATTCACTTTGTTTGCCCTTGGTACAATCAAGGCATTAGCTTCCCAGTAGGGTCACGAGACTTCTGAGCTTTTCCAAGTGTGAAAGCACAGGTATACCTAAAGTGACAAAGAACTGACTGGATTCTAGGTGTATTTTCTGCATTAAACTCACATGGATGAACAAAACCAACAGGGAATTCATGGGCAGCAGGGAAATCAAGAGTTTATTGCTCCCAGTATGTGAGAGGCTGATTTTTGGACAGGGTGCTGGCTGCAAAGCCAAGCTTCGTATTACAAGCGAGGAAACTGCTTCCTGTTGTTTGATCTTCCCACATTAGGGAAAAGAGCACTTGCTAAATGTAGCATCAAAGACATTCTTATTGCCATCATTACTTCCACCTGTCCACTGAAACACAACTCCAAATACCAGTTAAAACCTTATACCATGAGTGGCAATGGTCTGTACTCTCAGTCTGAAGCTACAACAGTGAGTAGTCACAGTTACATTTTGAGTACTCTTTTGCATGAGATGCTGCTCAGCTATAGATGACCTAAAGCAGAAAGTAATCATGCTGGCTAAGAGTTTCTATTATCCATTTTTCTTTTAAATTATGAGAAAATACTCATTTGAAAGAAAGTCAGAAGGCCTAAACACTGTTTTAGGGTTCTTATCATATCAACACCTCCTCTGTCTCTCTGGAAAAGTACCTTATATATATATTGTCCTGGGGTTTTTTTTACCTCAAACCAGGACATATATACATACTCATATTGCTTTGTTTTTTTTCAGCAGTTCAAACTTTCTGTTCAGATAGCAATTTTTAGAAGAGTTTTTTGGAGGGACATAAGTTTTTGCTTTCAATAAAGTAAGATAAGATCTTTATTGGAAATCAATGCCTGTAATCATTGCTGTTCTTACTGAATAAAATCAGACTGATAAATAGAGCAGCCAAGCAAACAAACCAACACAGTGAAAGCTAAAGGAATGACTGGGAAATACTGTTGTATCATTATAAAACTTTTACCAGCTGTTCAAAATAACTTCTGAGGATTTTCTCTTTACAAGTTAAATAAATACACTAAAGCATCAAATTTCATAACATTTTCTTCCAGAGATCTCAAACTGTAGTGAACTCATAAATAACCTGCATCATGGTATTTCAGCAAATCTAACATCATCACAAAAAACCCCAAAACTATCTGAAGTAATGTTTATATACTGGGTTTTTTAGGAGGTTTTGGTTTGTTTTTCTGTTTTTGTTCTTCTCAACTAAACCTGGGTAAGTTGAAAATGAGTACTTTAAAATGCCATGTCTTGCACCTGGGTCGAAGCAACCCCAAGTACAAATACAGGCTGGGTGGAGAGTGGCTTGAGTGCAGCTCTGAAGAGAAAGACTTGGGGGTGTCAGTTGATGACAAACTCAACATGAGCCAGCAGTGTGCACTCACAGCCAAGAAGGCCAACCAAATCCTGGGCTGCATCAAGAGGAGTGTGACCAGCAGGTCCAGAGAGGGGATTTTGCCCCTCTACTCGGCACTGGTGAGACCCCACCTGGAGTTACTGTGTCCAGTTCTGGAGCCCCCAACACAAGAAGGACATTGAGCTGTTGGAGCAGGTCCAGAGGNTGTGAGATATCTGATGGGAGGACTAGAAATAATGGATGTAAATTGGAAGGGGATAGATACAGGCTTGATATAAGAAAGAAATTCTTTCCAGCAAGGGTGGTGAAGCACTGGAACAGGTTGCCCAGAGAGGTTGTGGATGCCCCCTCTCTGGAGGTGCTCAAGACCAGGCTGGACAAGGCACTGAGCAGCCTGATGTAGTGGGAGGAGTCCCACCCTATGGCAGGGAGGTTGGAACTCGATGATCTTTAAGGTCCCTTCCTACCTGAACTATTCTGATTCTATTTCAGCTATACCCAGAAGAACACACTTCTACTCCCCAAGTTTGGCAGTCAACCAACTCACAGGGCTGCACAGGAACACCCATGGAGCTGCTTTGCCTGCAGTGATTTTGCAATGAAAACAAGCTGTATCTGTGCTGCCTTCTAAAATCTGACTGGTCAAGCACACCACACAGTACAGGGACAGCAACTAACTAGTGAAGGACATAAGAACTTATCAAGGAGAGGGGAAAATCATGACCAGATGAATTTGCCTTACTCCCTCTCCTCCCCTACTCTGCCCTCCTCCTCTCTTTCACATCAATGGAAAATATCCAAAATTGCAAAGCAGCTAAGTGACATGACATATATTTCCCAGTCAAAATAAGGCTGCTTTTTGTTTCAGTGACACACCACAGCATTAACAGATTAGTCAACATGCAAAATTCTAACAATAATACTGCAAAAACAACACAAGCCATGTATTGGCTGATGTTCCTTGTAGTCTTTGTGTGAAAGAGATGTTAGAAAATGTGTAGACATGACAGAGTTGTAAGACGTCAGGCTCCAACCATATTCATACACAGACTGTGCAAGAACATGAAGTCAGTTTTGCAATCAAACCACAGGGTAGTTTTTTACATCCTCCTCTCTGGGCTCTTGCCTGAACAGAACAATTGTGATCAGTAGGGCTACTAACACCATGCTTTGTGACTCACCAAAGTATTTCCAGCCTTTCAATCAGCATGGGAAACCACATCTGGAACACTACAACATGCTATTCCGACCTGGAGGACAAGCACTAATCAAAAGCAGAGACATTATCAACTGGTTTGCTATGGGCAAGTTCTTCAAAACAAGGTATTGGGACTAAATCAGACTCCTGAGTACTGCCTGGCTTTTCACACACATTGAAAGGATCCACATGTGTTCCAATCCTGTCCTCGAGTTCACCACTTCCCTGTCCAGTGCTGCCTTTTATTTTCTGTATTTTCCTCTGTCCAAATACCAACTGCAGCAATGTGAGGTAGAACATTCTTATGAAACAGATATACAAAACTGGCAGATGGTGAGCATGAAACAATTGAACATTTTCTTCCTTCTTCACTGATTGCACTTAAAAGAATTTATCTTGGCAGCGTCTTTTCAAAACTGTACTACAAATTCACAGATTAAGAAAATCTGATGTAGCCTGATCTAGATCCAGAGTTGCTTGTATTTGACCTTCCCTGTATCCCTGAGACTTTTCACCTTCAGATCAAAATTAAACAGAGAACCAAACTTCTGGCTTAGCAAGGTTTTCTTAATATGTTTGTTACCTGCATATAATCTTCAGGATATTTTTCTTCCTTTAAAAGAAGCCAGACAACGTTGTTATTATATTTTAAAATTATCTAGTGTTTGTTTCTTCAGTGCTCTAATCTTTAAATGGGGTTTACTCAAGCAGCTGTATTTTTATAGTTTATATACTGTATTTATACAGCATTCTGCTTTATTTCCCTCATATTCCTATTCCAATATTTAGCCTTCAGAACAAAAGTAGGTGGTTCAGTCCCTGTCATCACTAAAACCACCAAACTATGCTGTCCTTCAAGGGAGCTGATTAATCACTGATTAATTACTGGTGCATCTTTACATCACTTTTAAAATAAGTATGCAGAAAGATGCTCAGGTTTATATACTTGTTTTCCTAATGCAAACTATAGAGAACTACACAGGCAGCAGAAAACCAGGCCAAATTGTGTTATCATAGAATGACAGAATGGTTAGAGGTGGAAGAGATCTTAAAGATCATTCCCCCACTTAAAGATTCCAACCTTCCTGCCATGGGCAGGGACCCCTCCCACTGCACCAGGCTGCTCAAAATCTCATCCAGCCTGGCTTTGAACTTCCGGGAAGAAGCACCTGCATCTTCACTTGGCACACTGCTCCAGTATCTTATCACCATCACAGCAAGGAATTTCTTCCTAATATCTAACCTAAATCTTCTCTTTCTGTTTAAAATTGGTATCCCTTGTCCTATTAATACACACCCTGATAAAGGGTCCCTTTTCCACTTTTCCCTGAGGCCCTCCTTTATGTACTGGAAAGCCTCTGTAAAGGTGTCCCTGGAGCCTCCACTTTTCAAGACTGAACAACCTAAATTCTCTCAACCTGTCTTAGAATCATAGAATAGTTTGGGTTGGAAGGGACCTTAAAGATCATCGAGTTCCAACTCCCCTGCCATAGGCAGGGACACCTCTCACTACATCAGGCTGCTCAGTGCCTTGTCCAGCCTGGTCTTGAACACCTCCAGAGAGGGGGCATCCACAACCTCTCTGGGCAACCTCTTCCAGGGCTTCACCACCCTCACTGTAAAGAATTTCTTTCTTATGTCAAGTCTAAATCTACCCCCTTCCAATTTACATCCATTGTTTCTAGTCCTCCCATCTGATATCATATTAAAAATTCCTTCTCCTGCCTTTCTGTAGGACCCCCTCAGGTACTGATAAGTTACTCCTCCAGCCTGTCTTCATCCACAAATCCTTCTTAACACAAGACTGTTGCTCACAAGAAATTTCTTTATGTCCCAGTGGGTTACTATTTCCCTTACATCTACCCTAAGGAGAGCTGTATTTTTCCTAAGGCTGACAGAGGTGACTTTGCAGTTCACCAGCATGCTGTGAGCTCTGGGACACAGCTCACCCTCACAGGCAGGCTGCTGCCACATCACACCTCCAAGCTGCTCTCAGCTGCTAAGTACTGCAGTGCCTACCAGGCTGTCAGAAATAACAGCAAAAGTTTTCTGAGCACATTACTTATCATCTAATGATCCTGGAGCACTGAAGAGTCTTGGAGCCCAATCCAGCAGCACCCATCTATAAGCTGGTATACAAAATATTTGGATTTGGAGCTTTTTACCAAAACACAAAGCATGAAAATATATTTTTATGCCAGAGATCCCAAAAGAAACAGAAGCTTCCTCGAGGATGAAACTTTTTTATCTATTTTAAGGGCCTACATGAAAGATCTTTTTGATTGCACTGATGGGAGGGACTTAGGCATTAGCATTCAATTTTAACTGTTTTCCCCTTCCAATAGGAGCTGGAACCACTGGAGCAAGAGCTTGTAGCACTTTGCAATGCTCCCAGCTTTATTCAGCAAGGAAGCCATGTTTAATTAAACAAGATAAAACAGATATTTCATCAGTTTAGTTGGAAAAACTGGAGCAGGGGCTCTGTAGCACAGGGATAGCCAACTGGGGCTTCCCAGCTCACCGGCAGCCCATAAAACTGCTACTGGGAGGCCCTGGCATTGTATTCAAAGCCATTTTTAAGAGCCAATATGGTAAGCTATGCAAGATTTGATGTGTAGGGAGCCCCATAAAAATCTTTAAGGGAAACAGTGGGCCCGTGTTGCAAATAGATTCAGGACCCTCGCACACCACTATAGAGTTCACATCCCATAAGGTACCAGAGCTAACCCAAGTGACACAGGTCCAAATCTCACCATCAGCTTCTAGGACACTGTTTTTCTTAACAAAGTTTGCAATGTCAAGTCACAGTTTTCACAGAGAACATTCATATAACCAGAACAGAACCCTTTTTTTCCCCCCCTCCTTCTCCTTCTATGCTGTTAAATCATAGGAGGCATGGTGTGTAGGTAAGCTAGAAGCCCTGCAAGTGAGACAGGACTTCCTATCCTACATGCTCTGGAACACATAGGGATATATGGCTGCTGCTGCATGCAATATCCCCTCACTTTGTTATTCTTAGATAAAGAACTATCTGTAGTACCTCCCAGTAGATGGAAAGTGGACTGAGGCTGTCTTGAGGATGGAGTTGCTCTCCACTGAGGATCTTTTTGCCTCTTTTTTTCTTCCCTTAAGTGTGGATTTGTGCAAAAGGCTGTAAAGGCTACAGGGATCACTGAGGCTATTCTGCATCAAGGAGCCGCATTACAAACTGAATCCTTGAATACCCAGGCCTATGCTTATGACACTTTCCCCAAAAAAGCCCCTTAAATAATTCAGCAGCTCAGCATAAGATGCAGAATATGACCATCACATTCTGTCACCCAGATGTATCTCATGTCTGATTACCTTAGCTCTCTGTAGCTTCCCCCAGCTTCCCCAGTTGGTCCCAGTTGACCAGCCTGAGGAAAAAATAGCAGCAGCACTAAGCAAGCCAAGAAAAGAGCACCATCAGAAAGAAGTTCTTACACACTTGGGCTGGAAAAAAAGCTGCTTTCTATAAATGTGAATGGCAATGTAAATATTCAAAGAGAACACTCATTAAAAGGTGCAAGCATCAATGATAAGAATACAGGCCACCTAGTGTTACAGATGAGATCTTAATTACTAAAAACAGTATGAAATCTGGAGCAATGAAAACACTGCATGAACTTAAGTCTTTTTGCCATTCATATACAGTAGTTACACTTTCCTGCTTTGAAGGATTAAAAGCACTACCCTGGTCATTAGGGGATATCATCTGTCTAAACACAGAAACAATCAGAATCCACAGAAAAAGTAATGAAGGAAGGGAAGAAATAACACAATCACCTTTTCTTGATGCTGTTTTGCCCAGTTTGCCATTTGAACTAACACTTCACATCGGAAAAAAAAAAAGTCTTTGGAAAACAAAGAATGACTTTTTCACGACTATCTGGTTTATATTTGAACATACAGGAAATAGATTCCCCTAATCAGCCCTTTTAACCTACTGCCAAAAAAATGAGGGCAGCTTTACAGCCAAAGCAAGCTGTTACCCACTCCTTTTAGAATTCACTCCAAATCCCTACATTAATGCAATATTGCAAATGAGCACTTAAAGGCAGCAGAAACAGGAAAACCAAATGACTGAGTCTCACTGACATATGAGTATGTCTTTCTTACACACTTAACACACAGTCCTACAGACTTTCTCATGTAAACCATTCTCATGCTGATTTTTTGCAGCACTATTTAACTGTACTGAAACCTAAAAGTAAATCCTACTTAAAACCATACATTCAAAGTGCAGGAAACAAAATCTGTCCCAGGTAAACTCTCTAAGAAAGTAACTTCTGGTTGCATACAGTATCATTCTGATCATATTCTTTCTGCTTAAAAGTGAAGTTATTTTATATTCTTGCTAGTTTAAATGTGTCTTATTTTCCAGAACAAGTTGGTTTGGGGCTTTTTATCTTGGGGATCACCTTTTGCATAATTACTGCATAGATGGCTTAAGTATGTATCTTTTTTTTTTTAATTTACATGTCATATTTGTTTCATTTGAGCTGGGCAACTGCAGCTCACATGGTTAATCTGCAACATTTAGAGCTCTTCAAATTCACTGCCCAGGTATTAGCCATATAACTAGCCCTACAGAAATGTGAATTCTTAGATAGCAGTAATCAAACATAGTTACTACCCAGGCACTGAAACAAGTATTTTATCAGAATCAGGAAGTGATAAAGCTCATAGCATCTTTAACACCATTAAGTGATAGATGATTGATCTGTTTCCATTTCCTCTGCCAATCAAGGAGGAATCCTCCAAAGGATGGAGACATTCATATGCACACAAGGAACACTTTTGATTTTAGTGAGTTAAAAAAATATTTGAGATACATAATTTGAAAAAACAGAAATGGGGAAGAAGCAGCAGCACAGGTCTGAAAAATCTGACAAGTGTTTTAAGAAAAATACTGCACAATAGCTGATATATTGTGACAAGGCAGAAAACACTAACTTCCTAAGACAGAGCACCTGAACAAACATTTTTTGTACCTCCCCCAGTGCAACCAAAGAGTTCCAAAGTTTATATGCTAATGTATTTTACTTCAAAGATTTCCCTTAAGCTGCATCAGAAGTCAAAATCTCTAACATGTTGGAGAAAAGAGGACTAACAAACTGTCATGCTGGCAAAAGGAAAAGATGCTGAGAAGTGTTCAGAGATGAGAAACCTTTATTTGTCTTGTAATGGACTACTGTTGTTTTCTGTAATTATAAAATCTCTCCTTACATAAGCTTTGTTCCTGCAGAGACAAACCCAAAATCTGGTAAAAAATTTCTGTTAGCTATGATACTCCCTACCAGCTACAACTAACCTTCTAAGTCTCTAAATTACTTTGTGTTACCAAGTACTTGCAAATCAGGAATTTGATCTTCTGGCAACTGGCAAAAGTGAGTGAGATACAGCTGAGGCATTACAAAGAAAAGGTGGCAACATGGTTTACTGGCAGAAGGCTGCTGCCAGAATTGCCTTAGAGGGTTAATTGAACACAGATTTTAAAAGTAAATAAAAAATAATACAAAGGAGACAATCAACTTCAGTAACTCGGGATTGCTTCTGAAACCTGCTAGGATGATTCACATGATAGTATTGTGGGACATTTTAATGCCAGGGAAAACGAAGTAGGCATTAATATAAGGCTCTGTGGCTGGGCTCACCTCCACAGTTTTGAATTTTTTCAATAATGGGATAGCCTACCTGGCATCAGGCTTGCTGGAGTGAGATGAGATTCACCTTTCTGAAAGGGTCTTTGCCCACAGCCTAGCAGGGCTCACAGAGATTTAACCCAGGCTGATGGGGACTGTGTGACTGACCAGCAGGTCCAGAGAGGTGATTTTGCCCCTCTACT
>VZTY01027869.1:35699-49940 GCA_013400935.1 Turnix velox
TAGTGGGAGGTGTCCCTGTCTATGGCAGGGGGGTTGGAACTCAATGATTTTAAGGTCCCTTCCAACCCAAACTATTCTATGGTTCTATGAAAACATTCTTTATAATGATATTCTGTATGAACTCAGGTCAGCAGCTTGTCTGAACTGGTAGATAAGAACACTGCTTTGGTCAGGACTAGCAGCAGAACAACATGATGCCAGAAGAGAAACAAACTAAGGAAAAATGGTGGCAAACAAAGCAAAACATGCACAGATGAAGGAATTCGTGGCAAATATTAAACTGGCACTAAAGGTCTCAAGTAACAGTTCTGATTTTTGGTTACCCATCTACAAATAACATCAATAAGCTATGAGACTATCTGAAGACAAGAAAAGAACCTTCTCTAAGGACAGCAGGCCCTATGCTGCATCATCTGCTCATGAGAAAAAATACCTACAATCTAGAAAACCATTCACTGGCTCTCTCAGCATGCTTTGTGTAAAAATTATGTTTGTTCATTCACTATCACTGCAGTTCACACAAACTGAGCCTTAAAAAAGTCAATCTAGTCCAATCTGCTAATATTTCTCCATCAGAATGAACACGTGGGAAATTTCTTCCAGCATATCTGCACTACAGAATTTCTCTGGTCCAAAACATCGAGTAGTGGTTTTGCACTTTGGTTTAAATCATAAGAAACAATACACATTCAAACCTGAAACCTCTCACGAGAAAACATTAAAGATAAAGAGAGTACTGTATGAAAACTTTACAAAAAGCACATTATTGAAATCATGAGGCTGCCAAAACTCTGGATAATTTCACTCCTTGACTGTGCTCTCAAGTTTCAGCAACATACAAAGAATTCATTTTCACCTTTTAATCTTATGGATTAAATATGTTAGAGAAAAAAATTTGGAGCAGAGAAGGGACCTCCCAGTTTATAATTCACATATTAAAGAGGACCTCCTGCTATGAGCAACTATGTCCTAAATGTTGATTTAACTAAATTCATCACTTCAAATGTATGGATTATGATGTTTATACCAAAATAAATGGTTCCCAGTGCAAAGGCTGCCATACTTGGTGAAATATGAGGGCAGGTGTTTTTACAGGAAAACAAAATATTATATAACTCTTAAATCACTGAGAAAATTTCAGACTACACAAACAAGAACCAGGATCTCTAAAGTCTGTTTCTCTGGAAGAGTCTTCCTGTCATTACTAGATATACTGCTTCATTTTTTCTGTAAAGACTGAAAAATCCAGAAACATCTGAATTCATTGTTGAAGTCTGGGAGGGAAAAAAAAAAAGTCAGATTTTATTTTTTTATTTTTACAAGTATCTTAAAGCACTATGAAAAGAAAGAAGCCATGTTTTCTGCTTTTCTGTAAATAATGAAACCTCAACAACCTTTCTACATATATTCTTAATATATTCTTCAGATAAGCTGTGAAGCAGAGAGTTAACTGCTTTAATTGTCACAGATATCAGGGGATGTCAAGGGCACTAAGTTCACAAAACATGCTCAAAATTTGGCAGAACAGGACTTTTCTAATGCTTCTGGATTTATTTAATATTTCCATCTCCATGCAGTAGCTAGTAGAAATTGGAATTGTTTTAAGGAACAGAATCCATTTGATTTATGGTCTAAAGGCCAAAATCTCATTACCTTTTAAAAGTAAGGGAAGGGCAACTGAAAGATGTTCTGAAATAGTTCTTAAAAGCAAAAAAATAAAAAAAATGAAATCAGCACTGGGAGACTTTGCTAGTACTACAGAACATATAACTGGCTTTCATTTTATATTTAATTTTACCCCAGCCAAAGTGTCCAGTAGAAACTCCAAGGATGACTATTGCTCCCAAAATCATAGAAAAAAATTACTTAGATGTTTTGCTGTTCACAGGCCACTTACGACTTTACACTTAACAAGATCCATAAGTAAAAGATTCAGACAAAAACCAATTTACTCCAACAAGTCCTCCAAGTGGAAAACTGTCTGACTTTCTTCTTCGGTTTAGCCTCTTAATTGTCTCCAGGAAGACAATAATGCTCACAGGACCTGCAACATTTTTTTTTATTGGAACAGATTATCTTTTTGACTTTCATAACATCTCCCCTTTGATGAAGCCATCCATGAAATTATTCCTTCATTAAAAGACTACCCTCCTCAAGCAAGACTACCTACAATATTGACATAGCCTTGCTCCTCTTACATCTGTTCACACCTGGCCTTCTTTGAAAAGAAGAAAACCTCTCTGGAACAAGGGGTTGCAGAACCACTGCAGTTCACATCTGCCACCTCACATGAAGCACTGCTGCAAGCATCACACTTCCCAATTAAATAATTGCTAAGAAAAAAGATTCAAAGACCTCTCTATGCATGTGAGTCGACAATTCAGTAGTATTAAAAGAGATGGTGGTCACTCAAAGGCTAAATTTTAATATAAATTCCTTCATAAATCCAGACTGAGGGGTGAAGGGGAATAGATGCAGTTGGTATGAATGCTAGAACTATACTGTAATTGTCTTAAATAAAAACCTTCTCTCTTTTGCTCAAGCTCCACTTAAAGAATACTGGCAGACTGCTATGCTAATTAGCTATGCTAATTAAATCACTTGCAGATACTGTCCCAACACACCTTTACAGATGAGAAGTCTCATTCCTGATCACACACAAATGTATTGAGTTATAAAGAGAAGTGCCTAAAGCAAGTGTTTGAAGTCATGTATCTACTACAGTACATGTTGATAACTCAAGACACCAAAACATGAGAGCATGAGACCTGGAAGATTTTAAGCTGCTGTTTTCTGGTGATGACAAATTCCAGAAAGAACCTTCTCTGATTTGCAAAATGCTGCATTTTCCACTGTGGAAGAAATCCTCCCTTTTAAACTAAAAGCACACTAGAAAGTTTTCAATGTGAACAATCTGTGTATTTAACTTTTGACTCACTCTCATTGTCCAAAGGAAAAACATTGCTAAAACCAGCTAACATACATACAACTGCTTCTGAGTCAAAGGTAAATGAGACAAGCAAGTATTTTCCAAGTACATCAGATAGAAATCTTGCAATTAGGGATCTGGTATCAGGTACAAATTGCATGTGCCACCTGAAGTCAAATCAAGAGGCTGAAGGATGGGAACTGAGAACAGCTTGTTTAAAATATACAGTTAACTGCCAGGTTTTTAATCACTTTGATACTATTTTATGACAAAAGCAATCAAAATCTGCATCAAATCAGCAAGAGTATGTGAAAATAAATGGTAGGAGTCCCAAGCACCAGAGCTTGGATGTCCTTCTCCCTGGGTCTGCATTTGGCATCTCGTCCAGCCTAACAAACTGGAATGAATTCTTGTATTTTTAAATGAGCAAACTAATTTCAATTAAAACATACATACACATCTCATATCAAAACTACAATCCTATTAGTCTTCAGCTCAGTGGAAGTCCAAAGGTTGAAATTTTGACAATGTAACATCTCAACATACACTTCTTGAAGCTTGAGTCAAATTGCACTTCTATACTTGCTACTCTTTTAGTTATTATTTGATTATTATTCCCAACATTACTTTTACACTCCAAGAAAAGAAATACCCCAGCTTTTGGGTGGTAAGTATGAATCATGGGATGAAGTCTTCCTCATGGACAGAGATGGAAGAAGAGCAGCAGACTGTCCTCTACAGCAAAAAGAGTAACACTTGACACCTCAAGAACAGGTTCCACATCAAATAACTCATCTAGGAGGGCAAGGGCAGTGCTATTGGAGCAGAAAATGCCTAGGCACATCAAATGGTGGACAAGCTGAACTTCCAAGCAAGCTTTCCAATGCCAGTTGAGTATATTAAGAGGTATTTTTAGAATTCTTTACAAATTGAAAAGAGACGTTCCCAAAGCTTCAAAACGGATTATTTAATTTCATTTTATTTTTCCTGGCATTTTATTGCAAACACTCTTAAGACTGTTTTCAGGTTAAGAAAAACAAGTGAAGGGAAAATACACAGGTTAGAGTTCGCTCTTCTTGAAATTTAGCCCAGAATTGCTAAGTGTTAATCTCTGGAAGAAAAGCAAACTAATTCTGTAAGAGTGGCTCTGATTTTAGGCCATACAACTTGTTCCTCACATCTCTCACAGATTTCATATAGTTCTTGACAATCTACTATTTGCACAAAATCCCAGGAAGATTTTATTCATTAAATCTAATGATTATAGTAAACACTCCTCTCTTAATAAGCTTTCAAGCACACACACCAATAGCAGCATTCCTGAGCCTACTAGCATCTGATTTAATATGGTTATGGCAGCTGAAATTTTGCTTTTCTCAAACACAGGCAATAGCAACACATTAATATATATACTTAGGAAAGAAAATAGTAGCTAAAAATGAGGGTTTTCATATTAACAACTAGTCAATTTTTCTTAAACCTTGGAAAAATTGTTCAGGAGCATAATAATGTCACTAGTGAACATTCTGAAATACTGGCTGCATATCACATCTTATTTTCCAAGTTATTTGTACACATGGTTCATGATTCTGTATGATTCTCCATTTAGCATTTACGCACTAAATGGAATGTGTTGTTTTGGTTCTAACTGACTATCATTATTATTTGCTGGCAGGGAAAAATAGAAGAAAGGGTCTGTTTTTTCTCCACTAACCTAGAATCATAGAATCATAGAATAGTTTGGGTTGGAAGGGGCACACTAAAGCTTATTATGTTTGTTGCAACATAAGAGCAGGTATTAAAGAGGATGCTTCAGAAACCTACACTACACTGTGTAAACACAGGGACAAATGCAAGGAACTTCAGGAACTGCAAGGGGAAACTTATTCTTCAGGACACCTCTAACTCCACAGCCCAGGCTCTCTATTAATCTGTGTGTTTCAGCTTCTCCTGCTCCTACCTACCCTTAGCCTACAAAAACACAGTGCTTAAGCAAAAGGCCCCTCACCCTTTTCATTTTTTTTTTCCCCTTTAAAAATTCATTTCTCTAGTTTGAAGGCTGCTTTTGTTCCCAGCTCCCCACTGGGGGCAAGTCCTTCAGTGCCTCTTGGCTGAGCAGTGGATGTAGCACACTGTGTGCCCCTCAGGTTGTAACACCAATGGAAGGAACTGGCCAAAGCCCACCATGGTTAAGAGTTACATCCATCTAAAACAATGGCAAAATCAGTGTAAACCTCACAGGCACAAGCAGGATCAGTGTAAGACACACAGGCATGAAGCTGTGCAAGACATTTACCAGCAAGCTGTCTCAAGCCAAAGCAGAGTAGGGGAAGGGACAATCTCTCTTTAGTATCATGATTCTTAAACACAACACAAAAAGTGCTAAGAATGTTGCATGGTCTGATCCTACTCCCTGCTAGGAATTGACATCTTGTAGAGCAAAGAAGAGCAGCTTCTACCTTTCTGATCAGGGTATCCTGAAAACAAGGCACCACATGGCACTTAGGGCAATAGAATAGTTTGGGTTGGAAAGGACCTTAAAGATCATACAGTTCCAACCCCCCTGCCATAGGCAGGGACACCTCCCACTACATCAGGCTGCTCAGTGCCTTGTCCAGCCTGGCCTTAAACACCTCCAGAGAGGGGGCATCCACAGCCTCCCTGGGCAACCTCTTCCAGTGTTTTACTTCCCTCATCATAAAGAACTTCTTTCATGTATCTAGCCTGAATCTACCCTCTTCCAATTTACATCCATTATTTCTAGTCCTCCCATCACATATCTTATTAAAAAGTCCTACCCCTCCTTTCTGTAGGACCCCCTCAGGTACTGATAAGTTACTCTGAGGTCCCCCCTGAGCCTTCTCTTCTCCAGGCTGAACAAGCCAAACTCCTCCAGCCTGTCTTAGAATCATAGAATAGTTGCTCCAGCTCTTTGACCATCTTTGTGGCCTCCTCCGGACCCCCTCCAACAGCTCAATGTCCTTCTTATGTTGAGGGCTCCAGAACTGGACACAATACTTCAGGTAAACTTCTGCAATACTCCAGGTATACGTCTGCAATAAGTCCTACATCTGCCACCAATTTATGGAGGTGCTGACCCATGAAGATGAAACAAACATCCTCCAAACCCCATAGACTAATTTCTACCCCTTCCATTCCAAACCCAGAGCACATTTGTTGACCCTGCTTTCTCAAGCAAAATACATATAACCACATTTATACTTAATGCAAGAACTGAATAAGCAAAAGAACTTGAAATTTGTCAAAAATCAATCACATTCCTCTATATAAATCTTTAGCAAGATACCTACAAATGCAGTCAAACTTTCCATTAATGTGGAGATGAGTAAAGTACAAGTCCTACTTAAAACAAAGGCAGGCTGTTAAACACCTTTTCAGATCAAGAAGCGTGAAAAGTTCTATTTCATTTTAAGAGAGATTTCTAAAAACCCAAAAGCACAGAAAGCCTCAAGTATATTTTTTTATTATTATTTTCTATTACACTCAAGACCCTATCATTCAAATTAAAGATAAATATTGTCATTCTGGTTGCCTCTGATTATACAAGCTATGTTCCCCCCACATACAACCACTATCCTTTTTTTCCTGCTCTTTATGGTTGCAGTGCACAAATACAAGTGACACAGAAGGTTGGCGCCATGCACAAAGCCAGTACTCAATCAGACTCATGGGCCCAATCTCCTGCACTGTGGTGCCTTTCTGAAAGGGAGTGTGCAGCTCAGCCTGTGATGTTGTGCTTGGAAGCCTTACAGGTCTCCAAAGAAAAAAAAGAAAATTTTTAAAACCCACCTTGTTTTCATTCCAGTCGTGTTTATATAAAGGCTCTAAAGATCCCCACTGGCAGGTTATTTCTAACCCCCAGCCTCCTTCCCACCCCCCTTGCCCCTCTCCAGCCAGCCCTCACAGTAACAACCTGCCATTCTCTGCAGTGGTGAGGGTTAAACATCTGGCTGTAAACTGCAGGAGCTGCACTGCTCACAGCCAAACTGTTTATCCTAGCAGGAGTAGTAAGGCAGAAATGGTTAACTGCAGCTAAGCCCAACTCCACTGGCCCTACAGCTTTTGTTACAGCATCAATACCTGAGGGGGTCCTACAGAAAGGGAGGGGAAGGACTTTTTAATAAGATATCTGTTGGAAGGACCAGAAATAATGGATATAAATTGGAAGGGGGTAGATTCAGACTTGACAAAAGAAAGAAATGCTTTACAGTGAGGGTGGTGAAATACTGGAACAGGCTGCCCAGAGAGGCTGTGGACGCCCCCTCTCTGGAGGTGTTCAAAGCACTGAGCAGCCTGATCTAGTGGGAGAAGTCCCTGTCTATGGCAGGGGGGTTGGAACTCAATGATGTTTAAGGTCCCTTCCAATCCAAACTATTCTATGATCATCACATCTGAGCAAAACCAACCAACGAACCCATTTTTAGCTGAACTAATGTTTTAGTGAATTAGCTGGTATTTATCTGACTGACTCTCATACGGGTTATTGAACTTCTCACAGCTTTTCTTCCCATAACAGAGTGAAGCACAACCTGGCAGTCTGAGGTTACTCGTATAATGTACATCACTCGCAGCCCTGCAGACAATGAAGATGTGTTTCTTCATGAATTTTTCTTCAGGGAAAGGACCAAGGTTTCACTTTCTATTTTTTGCACCCCAAGCTGTGCAGCAAGGAGGTCCTGGGGCTGGAAGTATAAGCAGAGCATCAACACTAATGATAAAAAATAAGAAAAAGCAAAGCCATCCTTGTTTTCACATGCCCTGCTTCAATTCTGCTTGCTCAACCAGGACCAGATTTAATCAGCACAGTCAGACTTAAGACAGGTCTGCTGTGGCTTCTGCTCATCACTTGGCACAAGCTGCTTAAAGCAAGGAAGCTTTAAGGATTATTTCCATGCCCTACTGAAGCCCAAAGGGAATTTTACCACACATCTTAAGGCCTTTGTCTATTCAGGTGACAAACACACTCCACCTTCCCATCTGGGTGAGAGATGGGCAAACTCCACATTTGACATGACTTAGTTTTGCTTTAGTTTTTCTATTTCACACATTATTAAAGTGGCAGAAATTGTGAGGAGAATGTACTTGAAAGAAGTCTAAACTCATCAGGATAAATGCCTGATTTCCTATACTACACTTCAGAAAAAACAAAAGCACTGTCCCTCATGTCCTAGCACAGCATACAATGGAGTTTGGAGTTGTTTGCTTGTTTTGTACAACTTTTTTTTCCCTTTGACATACTTGAATAAGATGAAATCCTCACAGCTATTTTCATTTACCTTCCTCCAGCAGCACTTATCAAGCTAACAGTCTCTCATCCCTGAGAATCTGATGCCAAACTAGCTGGAAGCTTGAGATCCTACAGGACTGTGTGTACAACACATTTTATGAGCCCAATCACTAACTTAAGCCCACTCCACCCTCATGTACATCTATTTCAGAACATATTAAATATTCACACTTATGGCATTAGTAATTTGATCTTACATTAAAAAACATGTTTCTTAGGAGGCATTTAAAACAGAAGTCAACTTTCCAGGACTTTTAACTTCATAGGAGGTTTATTTTTATGCTTCCAGTCCATTAATACCGTGCCAAGGAACAGTCTTGCATTGCTTATATTAAAAGCTCTTAATTTTTCATCCAAAATTCATGTTTAAGATTCTTAAACTATGAAGCAATAATAGGTGTGTTTGCAAAAATCCAGAATTCTTGCAGGAAAAAAGTGCCTCTCTGAGTCATCAACAACTTTCCTTTGTAAAAAGTTTGAGGCAGAGGCAGTTTACTTGGGTTTGGTGCAAACTGTCACATACAGATGTGATATTATCTATGAACTTGTATCAACAGTAACACACCAAAAAAGGGATATAAATGTTTCAACCTTCCCTTCTTCTTAACAAGGGAATGAAACTACCTCTGGGATATAAATCTCCCCTACTTTTGCTTCATGTACAAACCAAATTTCATACACCAATTCATCATTACTACAAATTTATCTTCACCTTTACGTGTTCCTGATGCACATTCATTTGTCACAGGACAGCACTGGAAGTTTATCTGATGGAACGTAAGGATAATCTCTCAAATTTTATGTTGTCTGTAAGCAATGAATTTATTACCACTCTTCTGATATAGTTAGCCCCTGTCAAACTCTTGCTCAGTATTATTTTTGGCTGGGATCACAGCATGACATGTACTCTGCTGTTTTCAACATGCTTATTAGGATCAAGAACTGAGAAGGAAAATCATTTCCTCAGAGGAAGCCTCAAAAATTGGAGAACACCCTCAGAGTGAAACCTACAGTGTTTATGAATCCTTCTTAAAAGCTAAGCTGGGGAAGGGAAGGCAGAGGGATGAACGTCACTACCACTCTATTCAAAAGTTAGTTACAAGATGTCAGTTCATCTCCCATCAGATATCCCATTTCATCTGTTAATCTAGGGAAAGCATGGCAAGGTTTAGCATCCCCTGATGGCTACTCTGAACAACTGCTTGAAAGGTAGCAGAAGGCACATTTTACAGATCAGAAAAACTTATGATCTGTTGTGCAACCACTATGCCTGTGCAAAAGAAAATGATTTATGGTAGCATTTGTTTTTCTTCCTTTGGCACCATCCCTCACTTACAGCATAAAACAGCTCTGCTGGAATCAAGCATGAATTTCCTGCTAGCTTCAACAGAAGGACCAAAAGACTACTAATCATAGAATAATAGAATGGTTTGGGTTGGAAGAGACCTTGAAGATCACCTAGATCCAAACCCCCTGACATGGGCAGGGACACCTCCCACTACACCAGGTTGCTCATAGACAGAGGCTCTAATGAGCACAAAGGCTACTGTAGCTTGCATAGGAAGAAGTGTGATAGTAAGTAGCTATCAAAAATTTCTACCCTTGAAAATGGAGCACTTGAGAGATTTTCTTTTTAACTCTGTTATCCTTCCTCCTCTTTTTATTTTACTCAATGTCTTTCAGATACAGTTCTTTATGTGTTCAAATCTTTACAAGACTTACACTGCCATAGCGATATTAAAATCATCTATGTTCTACAAAAAAATTTATTATTTATTGTGGAAAACTAAGGTAAAATAGAACATACGTATGTTCACTGCCAAAAAAGCAAGTCTCATTTGGACTTCATAGATTTAGGAAATGGTTCAAGAACAGCTTAGCTTATCCGAATGAAAATGGGATCTCTGTAATGCTGCTAAAGCCAGCAAGAATAGCTCTTGGAAGAAACCTTGTAACTTTCTTAGATTTATTCCCATTTTATTTTTTAAGTAATAAAAAACTTGGTGGGTATTTTAATCACCCCACACTCAAAATACCTATACTGGGACAATTTTATATAATTTTATTCTGCATATCATAGAATCAATGTTAGAGCCGAAAGGGACCTTAAAGATGATCTTGTTCCAACTCTCCTGCCATGTGCAAGGACACCTTCCATGAGACCAGGTTGCTCAAAGCTTCACTCAATCTGCCACCTTTAGGGACTGGGGCATCTCCAGTTTCTCTGAGCAACCTTTTCCAGTGTCTCACTGTCCTCAGAATGAAGAATTTCTTCCTAACATCCATTCTAAATCTTCCTTCTTTCAGATTAAAATTGTTACCCTTTGCATTATCACTGCAAGCCCTGATAAAGAGTACCTCACCATCTTTTCACATCTTTAAGTACTAGGTCACAGAATCATAGAATAGTTTGGGTTGGAAGGGACCTTAAAGATCATTGTGTTGCAATCCACCTGCCATAGCCAGAGACACCTCCCACTACATCAGGCTGCTCAGTACCTTGTCCAGCCTGGCCTTAAACACCTCCAGAGAGGGGGCATCCACAACCTCTCTGGGCAACCTCTTCCAGTATTTCACCACCCTCACTGGAAAGAATTTCTTTCTTATGTCAAGTCTAAATCTACCCCCTTCCCATTTACATCCATTGTTTCTAGTCCTCCCATCCGATATCACATTAAAAAGTCCTTCGCCTGCCTTTCTGTAGGACCTCCTCAGGTACTGATAAGGTCCTTTCAATTCCATCTTTTCCTATTACTCTCCACATACATTCCTAATTGCAGAACAACAAAAATGTATCAGACATTTCCTGTGAGAGCTATTTATTTTAAATTACTTGGGATTCTGTTAACATGGGTATTTTTAAATATCACATCTTGGTCTTCATGAGGGAAATTCCACTTTAAATGCATGTGTGGTATCATTTAAAGAATATGCCTGAATTAAGGATTTATATTATCCAAAACCTCCAGTTACTGGCAACAGGAGTGGATCATTTTCACTGCAGTGTTGAGGCAGACCAAGGAAATTTTGATACTCCAGTTGTAGGTAGTAGTTTCAGGAGTGCAAGACCTGCTCCTTTGGTACATCAGAGAAGACAAGCACTGAGCAAATACAAAGAGTGAAGCAGTGTTAAGATCAAAAAACAATGTTTGTTGTGTGAATCAGGCCAGCTTTCAACAAGCACCCTACCAATCATGACAAAACATCCTCTATGAGAGCTAACATTGAAGGATTTGGTTCAAAGTGGAAAGGTCTTCCACTATTTTTATGAAACAAAGGGCCTTTACGCTTTTGGAGGACTGCTGAGGCTAAGAAACTTTTGAACTTTGCTAGGTTCTCATTGCTTCCTCTCCTGTGCCACTGGCAGTAACAGAATCAGAGTTAGAAGGCACCTTCAAAGACCATCTTAGTCTAACTCTCCCTCAACAGTGAGCAGAGACATCCTGCACTAGATCAGGCTGCTTCGAGCCTCATCAAGTCTGGCCTTGAATATCTCCAGGGAGCTAAGAGCAACCTGGCAGGACTTACCTGTTATAGATTTGCCAGTTTCAGAGCAGTTCCATAAACCAACCACCTGAGTCATTACTGTCTCAAGCTGATGCTGGTTATTTAGGTACAATTAAACTGAGATGAAGACAGTTCTATACAGGAAAGTTCTATTTTGAATGTCTGTCTCTCCCTTATACTCCACTGTACAGCAAATCTTGCACCATCAGGAAGAGTGTAAAATGAGCTAGATTGTTTTTCAGACCTAATAATTCAGATGAGAAGGTTTCAGGTATGCCAAAGATCAAATGTCTTATAAAGAAAAACAACAGAAATCTCTTACAATGGATTTATGTTTGTTTTCTGGCTCAAAAGGTGTTTTCCTTCAAAAAGAAAGAAAAGTTAGATGCTGCCAATTTGACAACAAATAATATTTGTGTAAATTTTTGCAGTATTTGTTTTTATTTCTTGCAAGACATTTTGCTATTACCTAGTTTGTTAGTTAACATCCAAGTTAATTATGATTATACTCAGTTTTTCTAGGTTTTTCTTCATCCCCATCCTTAAGTCCCTGATTTTTTACAGTACCCCTTTGGACAGTCAAGTAGTTTTCAAAGGCACAGGCCTTTATCTCAGAATGGTCACAGAGTTAAAGCTTAACTATGGCTGCTGTCAAAGACCAATAGAGAGTGAAAAATGCAGCTGTTAACACTTTAAAAAACAGGAAGAAACACTAAAAGGAAGCAAGAAGCTTTCCAGTGGGATTAATTGTCATTGTGGTGCAGGTCTATATAATATACATATAATATATAATAATTAACATTAGGCATTCAGNTCCTCCCATCCGATATTATGTTAAAAATTCCTTCCCCTGCCTTTCTGTAGGACCCCCTCAGGTACTGATAAGTTACTATGAGGTCCCCCCTGAGCCTTCACTTCTCCAGGCTGAACAACCCCAACTCCTTCAGCCTGTCTTCATAGGGCAGTTGCTCCAACCCTTTGATCATCTTCGTGGCCCTTCTCTGGACCCTCTCCAACAGCTCAATGTCCTTCCTGTGTTGAGGGCTCCAGAACTGGACACAGTAACTCCAGGTGGGGTCTCACCAGTGCCGAGTAGAGGGGGAAAATCACCTCTCTTGACCTGCTGGTCACACTCCTCTTGATGCAACCCAGGATTTGGTTGGCCTTCTTGGCTGCGAGTGCACACTGCTGGCTCATGTTGAGTTACATCTGAGCCTCATTTGAGGCCTAGCTGAAGCATTGCTGCAGAGTATGATGAGTCTTCTTTAGAGTACTATGGAGATAACTAGTTTCCCATTCATACTTTCCTTGGTGAGATCATGAAATGTGCTTTCCTGATGCCTCCTCCCAGCAACCTCTTTGGCATTATAGATGTGTGAATGCTGAAAAAATGTTACTTTGTTGTTTGCTTGCTGTGTGAACAAGCGGATTGATGGTTGTTCCTGCTGTTGGTGGTTTTGCTTTTCTTCTCAAGGGCCTCTCAGAGAGCTTCTTCAGCCTAGAGATACCCTTGTGCTCTGCTGTGTGAAGGTAGTGCTATGAAGCTGAGGAAACTTGAGAAGGAGGGAGAGCCTTCCTGCAAGTAACAGATGGTTACTGTTTTAAATACAGGGGGAAAAAACCCAAAAAAAGAATAAGGAATAAAGGATTCCTACCTAACATGTGAGAATAGGGAATGTTTTCCTGAGGGGGGTGTGGGTAGGGTGTCTGAGGGGAGAAGAGGTGGAAAAAAGGAAGGTGAAGGATGAAAAAGAGAAAAATTGATTGAACCTTTTTCATATCCTACTTAATCACAGTCATATGTCAGGCTGCTTGAGAGGAGGAGGGAGGGAATGGCTTGCTGAAATCTGTAGCGTGCTGGAATTCTCCAAGTGAGTTGTGTGGTGAGTCCTGTGGCTTGCTGCTGCCCCAATGAATAGAGCCTTTCCAGAGCTGCCAAGCCTGAAGCAAATGTGGTCAGGGATTTATTACAAAATGTACCAAACCTTGGCATGGGGCTAATTGCATGTAACAAGGAGTGTGGTGGAAACTCAGACCTGGAAGATGACAAATGCAGAAAGTATTCTATATCTGATGCTGGTGAAAGAGGTTTTGTGCAAGGGAATGTCTGTATGTCTGTGCTTTTTGCTAATGAGATCCTAATCATAGCATGCATGTTTTTGTGTTATTGAGGTAGATGTGGTTTTCTTGTTTTGGCTATTTATTTCTTAGACAACAAAGATAAAGAATTTCCTATAAGTTTTGTTGTTGCTGAAGTTCTTAAAGCAAGTGTGTGGGTGCTATCTTCAAACTATCTGCATCCAAAGACATGGTAGAATATAAGCTATGTGTCTGGACCTAAAAAAAACACTGAAATTGAGAGTTTGAAACTTGAATATGAGTGACAAATTTGTATAGATAGACTTGTGTGTCTTCAGGTTTTATATTTACTGAACTTACTGTACCTGTATCCCTGAATGCCTAATGTTAATTATTATATATTATATGTATATTATAT
>VZTY01027871.1:0-12765 GCA_013400935.1 Turnix velox
TCTGTGCTTGGGATTGCTCTGAGTGATGTTTTCATGACACAAAACTGGAGAGCAGTTTTGTCTGGTGTGAGTGTGCCCTGCACACTTGAAGGTGGTGCTTCTGGACTGAACTGGGAAAAGCAGAGCCCCGGGTCATGGAGTGATCACAAAGGCTTGGACCACCAGGGGTTGCAAAACAGAGAGAGAGGCTTCCTAGAAATAAAATGGAGAATTCAATTTGTTTAATCAGAAAATACGAGCTGTCTGGCTGGTTGTCTCTATGGACTCACTCACTGGAGCTGCACTTCCATTATCTCAGATTCAGGGCAGTTCTTCAGCTACAGCTCCTGGATGCCGAAGTGAAGGAGAGCTCTGACACTTCTTGTGCAGCAGGACCCCACAGGTGAAGCTCTTTGGCCTCTGAAAAAAAAAACAAAACCAAAACAGTTTCATCTCTCAAATCTTCCCAACGAGAAATGTAAAGAAGGTCCTGCAGGCTCATCAAACCAGCTGGTGTTCACCTCCACTTGTGAACTAGGCAGAAGTGGTAGAAATTCCTGGAAAACAGTTGGACCCTGAATACAGCACTTGCACCAATGGCTTACATGTTCCTCCTCCCAAAGCTGCCTTCTCCATCTCCTGAGCTACTTAGATGCTTACAAAGATGGGATTTTTCCAGCCTGTGGACCAGGCATGTCCCTGAATGATCAGATTTGTTCTTTTCTTCTGTTACAGCCACAACAGAAAATACAGAAGCAGCAGTACAGCCTTTCTGCATTTGGGACTTTTCTTCTTTTTCTCCCTGTACAAATCAGTGGTGTTGGTGTTTTGCTTTTGGTATTTTGTGCTTTTGCTGTGGGACACAATTTGGTGACTGCTGTCAACACAAGTCATTCCCAGCAACCTAGTGTACAACTCTGTCTGCTCACCCTGTTTATTGCCTTGTTTTCTCACCTTCTGTCTGAGATCCCATGGTTTGTCTTCATCTGATGGACCTGTCTGCTCACCCTGTTTATTGCCTTGTTTTCTCACCTTCTGTCTGAGATCCCATGGTTTGTCTTCATCTGATGGACCTGTCTCCTCCTCGCTTCCTCATCTGCCCTGTCATTAGGCTGGTCTCTAGTTTCCATAGAGACTGCAAGCCTCACCTTGCCCTCTGAATCAGGGTCCTTTTGTTTCTTTTCATATCTGCAGAAGGACATTAGTTTGCTCCAGGCACTTACGTGGAGAAAAAGCTGTATTTGATTCCCTCAGCAGAACAGCAATTTAAATGAGAGCAGCCCCAGAGTGCAGAGGGACTATGGGGAGCAGGTTGTTGTGAAGAGGTCACTGTGGTGGCTTTAATGAAATGGAACTTCATGAAGCACTTGATAGCAAACGATGGTGGGACCTTGGGGTCTGGAGAGGAGACTATTCTCATTCCCCCTAATGCAAAAGCAACAGTGGCCTTAATACAGAAAGCCAGGGAGATTAAGAGACACTGATTATAGCTGCCAGGCATTAGCCATGTCTGGTAGTGTGAGGCTGGCTCTGCACGCTTTGCCTCACCGTGGGCTGCAGCTGCAGATCTGGCTGGAGTGGCTGAAGGTGGCACCTCCTGTCTCCTGTGCAGGGCAGAAGAGAAACACCCCCCAAACCTCACCTTTCACTAGCATTTCTATGTCAAGACAGAAATACAGAGACCTATTGGAGAAGCAGATCGAACCCATCTGGATGAGTTCCTGTGTGACCCGGTCTAGGTGTCCTTGCTCTGGCAGGGGGATTGGACTAGATGATCTCTTGAGGTCTCTTTCAATCCCTGATATTCTGTGATTCTGTGAAGGGGAGGGTGCAGCAGGCCAAAATCACCTAAATGCACCTGGGTCAGAGCAATCCCAAGCACAGACACAGGCTGGGTGGAGAGTGGCTTGAGTGCAGCTCTGAACAGAAGGACTTGGGGGTGTCAGTGGATGAGAAACAACATGAGCCAGTAGTGTGTGCTTACAGCCAAGAAGGCCTACCAAATCCTGGGTTGCACCAAGAGGAGTGTGATCAGCAGGTCAAGAGAGGTGATTTTGCCCCTCTACTNGCTAGTTGGGGTTGTTCAGCTTGGTGTAGAGAAGGCTCAGGGAGGACCTCAGAGTAGCTTCTCAATACCTGAGAGGGTCCTACAGAAAGGCAGGGGTAGGACTTTTTAGTAGGATATGCGATGGGAGGACTAGAAATAATGGATGTAAATTGGAAGAGGGTAGATTCAGGCTAGATATAAGAAAGAAATTCTTTACAGTGAGGGTGGTGAGACACTGGACCAGGTGGCCCAGAGAGGTTGTGGATGCCTCCTCTCTGGAGGTGTTTAAGGCCAGGCTGGACAAGGCACTGAGCAGCCTGATGTAGTGGGAGGTGTCCCTTCTCATGGCAGGGGGGATGGAACTTGATGATCTTTAAGATCCCTTCCAAACCAAACTATTCTATGATTCTATGAACTCCATACAGTGCTATCAGCTGGAGCTGTTGCCCACCGAAAAGCCATCCAGCTGTGTTCCCAGCACTCCTGCAGGAATGGAAGAAAAACAGAGCCATGTTTTCACCCTGTTTGCTCTGAGTGCCCAAATGCCACCCATTAGAGGCCAGGGCTGGTAGCCAAGGGAACAGTCCTCCTGCAGGAAAATAACCCCACCAAGCATCGTGTAGAGGGGACAGCACACAAAAGGCTCATCAGATCATGAGATCATTTGGGTTTTGTTGTGGAATTAGGTTGGGTTTTTTTCCTTTTTTAAGAAGATGTAGATGGCTAGCTCTCATCTTTTATCCATTCTGAGGTGTTAGACCACCTGCAATCCTAAGTGCTGGGGCACTTTCAACCTTTAATGGGTTCTGGGAGTGTTTCAAACAGATGCTGTGATCCTATCAAATATGTTTACAGCTGGGTCTGAACTAAAAAATAACTTGCTCAGTTTCCAAAAATCAGACTTGTGTGTGTGTGCACCTCTTCACTGGTTCAGCCCTGGCTACAGATAGAAAGTGAAGCAGCCCAATCGCCTCTCTGTCCCAGTCCTCATCTCCTCTGCCCCACAGGGGTTTCTGCAGGCCCTTATTTTAATAAATGCTCATTAACAGCATTATGTGGTGGTGCTGCAGGGACATAGTGCTGCTGGGAGTTTCAACCCTTATGGATTGTGGAGGAATTAGCTTGTCAATGATTTCTGTTTCAAGTTGCCCAGGCATTGTGCAGATATCTGACAGCTGATTTGATCAGCTTTGGGATTACATTCCAAGAAATCCCTGATCTGAATATACCATGATCTGAATCTATTTGTTTTATTAAGCTAGCAAAATAGGTTTTGGATTGTGATGATTTCCTTTTGGAACACACAGACCTAGCACCTAGCTCTGGAAATCATCATCTGTTGAACTCAAGAGCTAAACAAGGTAGACCAGCACCTATAAGAGGATCACCAAGTGTTACTGTCACTGTACTCTGGAGGCATCAGGGGAGAAAGCAGCTCAATGTGCTGCTTTTCTGCAATCAGAAGATGTTTCAATGGCCAAACTGAATTACTTGCCTTTTTCTTTCACTGATTGAGTAATGAGAAAAAAAAATTAGACTTCACTTTGGATTAATTAATCAGTTGATCTCATTTTGTATGAAGACAGGTGATTTCCAGATGGAAGTTCTGCTGTGCAATTTATTCTGGCTCTTTTTCACTGCAAATCCACTCTTCTTTTTCAGACTCTTGCATTTTGATCCTGATTTTCTTCCACAGCTCTGCTGTCTTCTTGGGGTGTCTGGGCCAAGGTAAGTTGTACTCCAGCAAGACCTTTAAAACAACCTCCCACGTCCTAGTGGAGGGGAGCTGATATTTGATGTGCAGCTAGAAGTGCACAGAGTCCCTTTGGATTTAACCATATTCATAGGCTGAGCAGAATTGCACACAGCAATTTCTAGCAAGAAACAGCATTTATATTTGTCACTTATTAGTTTGGGCCGCCCAGAGCACAGAGAGTACTCAATCAATTCTCCACATGTTTATCAGGTCAATTTGCAGTGTCATGACAAAAGAAATATCCCATATCCCAAGTTGCACAGGGACTTTCCTGAAGGAAAATTTTCCGGTGTTAAGATTCAATGCAATCAGTTTTCAAGGTTATACCAGTTTCCCAGTCTCACAATGTCTCTGATTCAGCCTAGTGAACAGGAACAAAATCAAAAAGGTTTGTTCTTTGATACTTAAACATCAAAAGGTGATGCTTGCTTTCTTTCTGACTCCTTGTGTCTCTCCTCGGGCAACATTAATGCCTTTCAAGAGCACAAACCAAAGCGTGAGCAGCCTGAAGCTGGTTGCTCTTCAGCAGCATTAGCAGTAGGCTTCTGAGCACCAGGTGCCTTTCCTTGCCTCTGTGTGCTGTTTTCCCAGGTTGTGTGTGTGATGCTGGGATGCTCTCACCTCACCTTTGGCTCTCCAGGGGGCCCACATTTCCAGAAAGGCTTCTGAGATGTAAAACTTTGCCATAATTTGGCTTGAAAATTCTCATAGGCACCTTGTGTTTCTCCTCAGGCAACATTAATGCCTTTCAAGAGCACAAACCAAAGCGTGAGCAGCCTGAAGCTGGTTGCTCTTCAGCAGCATTAGCAGTAGGCTTCTGAGCACCAGGTGCCTTTCCTTGCCTCTGTGTGCTGTTTTCCCAGGTTGTGTGTGTGATGCTGGATGCTCTGACCTCACCTTTGGCTCCTCAGGGGGCCCACATTTCCAGAGGTGCTTCTGGCCAACCAAATCCAGGGTTGCACCAAGAGGAGTGTGACCAGCAGGTCAAGAGAGGTGATTTTTGCCCCTCTACTGGGCTCTGGTGAGGCCCCACCTGGAGTTACTGTGTCCAGTTCTGGAGCCCTCAACATAAGAAGGACATTGAGCTGTTGGAGCAGGTCCAGAGAAGGCCCACAAAGACTCAGATCAAAGGGCTGGAGCAACTGCCTTATGAAGACAGGCTGAAGGAGTTGGGGTTGTTCAGCCTGGAGAAGAGAAGGCTCATAGTACCTTCTCAGTACCTGAAGGGGGCTACAGAAAGGCAGGGGTAGGACTTTTTAATAAGATATGTGATGGGAGGACTAGAAATAATGGGTGTAAATTGGAAGGGGGTAGATTCAGGCTAAATATAAGAAAGAGGGTAGTGAAACACTGGAAGAGGTTGTCCAGAGAGGTTGTGGATGTCCCCTCTCTGGAGGTGTTTAAGGGCAGGCTGGACTAGGCACTGAGCAGCCTGATGTAGTGGGAGGTGTCCCTGGCCCATGGCAGGGGGGGTTGGAACTTGATGATCTTTAAGGTCCCTTCCAACCTGAACTATTCTGTGATTCTATTATTCTATAACTTTGCCATAATTTGGCTTGAAAGTTCTCATAGATTGCTGCAATGTACCTAGTTCTGGGAGGATGGAGGGTATTCTGTCTCAGCACTGCAAAACACTGAAGGAGGTTATTTATTTATTTCAATTGTAGATCAAAAGCTTTGCTTGAAATTGTGCCCTAAAGATTACAGTGGGGGAAATGGTGTATATAAAATGTTTCCAGAATTCTGCTATGGTATAAAAGTAGCCTTAGGTTGCAACTTGTAATTGTTGTACAGTGTCCAAGGTAAAATTATCCTGCATTTGAAACTACTGAATGCTTTACACTCTTAAGTAGAGATCCCTAGAGACACACACAGGTACCATAAGAAAATACATTCTGACCATAGGCTTTAGTTTAACAAACATACCAGGATTTTCATTAGATTAGGAAATAAAGTTCATAGGGAATTAGAATTAACCAGTAGGGATCATCCTACTGTTTGCTATGACAAAACCTTTGTGCTGTTTCTCTAGAAACCATCCCTTGCATTGAATTTGTTCATAAATTCTATGGCTTTTGTAACTATCTAAGTGCCTGGTGTCTTCTGGTTTGAGTCCCTGAGTCCAGAGGAACATGTAAAACTCACAAAGCCCAGCAGAAAAGAATTTAGGTTGGAGTTTCAAAAAAAGATCTAAGGATTTTTTTTGTCTCAAATTATATATAATTTCTCTGAGGGTCAGTGTCTGTCCATCACAAATGCCATGGTATGTGGGGCAGGTTTGAGTCCCTGTGACAGCAAATCTCAGCCTGCCTGACAAGTAAGGTATTACATATTTCATTTGTCCCAACTGCAGAACAAATGAGCCAAAAAAATACTGTAGGGAGAACATTCCACTTATGAAGGCACACAGAATAATTTCCCTGCTTGCACTCCTGACAGCATCACAGCTTCTTTGTTTTCTCTTGAACAGCAATAGTGCTGAGGTGGCTGTTTGCTTCTTCAAGGAATAATGCTCCACAAATATCAAAATGACATCCCAAGGCCAGTTTCCCATTTTGCTTTTTCTTGGCTTGTAAAGAACTCACGAGTCCTTGACATGATAAATGTTATTTGGAGGACAATCAGTTTGGGCCCCTGCTGACACTGTGTGACCTGGAACAAGTCATGTTTGGTGCCTTGTCCTCTTTTCCTGTACAACAGAGCTGGAAAGAAACCACCTCACTTCTTTCCAGCCTGTTTTGTGGGACAAAGAATTGATCAGACCAGGCCACCAAGTGTCAAAAAAGAGCTGCCAGAAGAACAAAGAAATATAAGTTCAGGTTGCCTTGTCTTTTAAGTTATAAAATCACCGGGTGGCAAATCAATTAACAAATGCAATTAACAGTTAATGCAGATTGGAAGAGGGGAGATTCAGGCTAGCTATAAGAAAAATTCCTTATGGTGAGAGTGGTGAAACACTGGAACAGGTTGCCCAGAGAGGTGGTGGATGCCCCTGGAGGTATTTAAGGCCAGACTAGATGAGGCACTGAGCAACCTGGTCTAGTAGGAGGTATCCCTGCCCATGGCAGGGGGTTTGGAACTCGATGATCTTTAAGATCCCTTTCAACCCAAACTATTCTATGATTCTATGATTTTTCTTCAATGGCTTTCTTAACCAGCTCCTTCTGTAACTGCTCTATGATCTGAACAGCAGCTCTCTTGTCATTCCCTGGGTGAAGGGCACTAGAGTGCTGTGGGTGACAACCACTCTAGAAACATGCCAGGTTTCATCTTCCTTCTGTTTTACCAGAAGCTTCTTGGATGCTAAGACAAACTCTCCAGGGTATGTGTAAAGCACCACTTTTCAGTTCTGCACAGGCTGAATGAGATCTTCTAGAGAATTCCCACCACAACTCGGGAACTGGAGTTGTGTGTGCAGTTATGGTGTTGCTGTTCACAGATCCCCATCTGAAATCGCCCCTCCAGAGTGGGTGGCCTTCATTGTATAACTCCACATTACACACATTTCTTATTAGTTGATCTAGGGCAAGAAAGGATTGCAAGTAAGACTATACAACCTGGTCAAGTGGGAGGTGTCCCTGCCTGTGGCAGGGGGGTTGGAACTAGATGATCTTTAAGGTCCCTTCCAACCCAAACCATCCTATGATTCTATACCACAAAACTGTAGTACCATCTTTCAAACAATACTGTGCATGTGAGAAGTATAAAACATAATATTTGGAACAAATCTATCATTTTATCATAGCAGTAACTAGTATGGTTAGAGTGGAAGGCAATAACAGCAAATTAGAAATATGTTATATAGTCTGAAATGAGTGTAATTAGGGGTTATTGTGTTGGCTTCAAGTGTGTCTATTGAAAAATGCAAGCACTGGGAGAGGTCGCACAGGCATGGCACATGCAATTAGACACTGAATATTTGGCACAGGATTGATCACTGAAGTCTTAAGAGTCTTGGAGAAACCTGGTTTTTAGGGATTTGTTGCTAGAGCATCTGGAAAATCAGAGCAGGATGCAGGTTCCTGGTGCTCAAGTATGTACCAGGGACCTGGTGTAAACCAGCATCTTGGATGGTGGGTCTCTGGACTGGGGGTGTCATGATGGCTGCTCACTAATGGCCTAATATCAGGACCTGAACTGAAACCCTGGGTGCTACTTCAGCACAAATTACTGCAGTTACACAACTGGACATGCTGCTGTTCCATCTCTCACAGGGCAGTGACTCCTTTTCCTCCCTCTGCCTTCTTGCTTCTCTCACAAAATGACCCAGCCCCAACCAGAACTATCTTCCTCTGTGGTGGATGTGATGCTGGGAAGTGTAAGGGAAGGAGGAGAAGTGAAAAAATGATGACAGAATTAATTTCTTTTCACGCTAAATAAGAACTTTTTACTGCAACAGAGTATTATTTTGCTTCCCTGGTGTGGCAATTACATACAGTCTCTCAGAGCATCCTCTGGGTGTGTGTGTGCAGCTACAAGAAGTACCTTAAAACACATACTACAGAGAGGAGTTGTTCCTGATGGCTCAACAAAAGGTGACACTGTTTTTATTACAACACAACACCCAAGCAGAACCACTAGAACAAATCTGTTTTTTCTGCTTCTACATGGTCACGTGGCTTCTTTACCTGAAGCATCTTTTGTCCAGAATTAATCCAAATGACACTTAATGATGTGGTGCCGGCATCTTTTAGACCTCAGACCTTTAGACCTCGGCTCTCCATTGGCCATCTTTTCTCAGCTGCAGGGAACATCCTGCAGTGAATGCTGCCACCACTTAAAGCCATATATTCATAAGGTTATTTAATTACTTTGAGTTGTCCATTGTTCCTTCTGAAGTATGCTTTGTTACAACAGGTCAGGGTTATGCTTAGATTAATACAAACAAATGAAAGAGAAAGCAGAGAGGGGTTTAGGAGCCATGAAGATGAGATAAAACTCCTTTCTTTCTTAGACAATCCACTCATCCTGAAGAGATCAACAAGTCACTCATATTTCCAAGCAGGCTATTATGAGTACATACCCATCACTTTCTCTTTATGACCCCAGAAGGTTTGGAGAAACAATTTTCTTCACAGGAGGAGACACAATTTAGCCTTTGTAAAAAGAAAAAAGCAGGAAGATATTAGCCTTTTGGTAATACTCTTCTAATACCAGAGCATATTATAAGCCAAGACTTGGAGTACAATTTTCACCTCTGAGCAGATGTTGATTACACCTCTGACCACAATCTCTGGCTTGAGAATAGCCTGCTACTAGCAGAGTTCATAGTCTCTTCTATAAACACATATAATTTATCATATAAATGAAAAGAAGCTGGTTCATCTCCTTTTAGATGTTTTGCTGCTTTATAGGGAGAAGCAAATAGTGAAACGGGAGATGGCCTTATCCATCTAATGTATCTGTTACAGCATCGCCAGCATCTGGGTAAGAAATGTGTGTGTCCAGAATAGGCAGCAATCTGTTCAGCTACAACCTGAAAACACTTTATAGTGGGTTTTGGTGATGTTTTACCATAACAGAAAAGCCTTCCTTAGTTTGGGCTCACCTTTTCAACTGCTGGTACAAAATAGGATGATGCTTCATAAATTTACCTGTACCAACATACAATCATAGAATAGTTCTGGTTGGAAGGGACCTTAAAGATCGAGTTCCAACCCCCCTGCCATAGGCAGGCACACCTCCCACTACATCAGGCTGCTCAGTGCCTTGTCCAGCCTGGCTTTAAACACCTCCAGAGAAGGGACATCTACAACCTCTCTGGGCAACCTCTTCCATGCTTGGGAGCTCTTCTGAAAACAGGTAATTTCATAATATTTAAACTCTAAAAGTCTCTGAGTTCTCAAATGCCATGAAAAAACTCCCTGCAATTAATTCTCTGCAATGCATGTCACTTTTATTGAGGATGTTGTGTTGAGTGGAAGCCCCCAGGGGGATCACTGACAGACACTAATCCTGGAGGAATAAACCCTCCTGGAGCTTGGATTGAGGATCTGAATGAGCCGCTCAGAGGCGGTAAGCATTATATGCTCAAAAAAACCCCACAAAAAAAAAGATCAAGGCTTAAAATGCCACTGAGTTCTCCAACACCTTGAGCCGCCTGTACTTGCTTACTCTGAACACACAGCCTCCAAATTGTTTCATTACCAAGCTCTTATATTTGGCAGAGGTAGCAGTTACCTTTCCCAAGTGAAACCAATGCTTGGAACAGCACCAAGAAAAGAATCAGGCTGAGTATGTTCCTCCAGAAGAACTTTCTTGAACTGACATAAAATATTAAAAGAGTAAAGATAAAAAATAATCTTGCTTTTGTCATTTGTCACCACGGAGTTTTTTGTGGGTTTTTTTTCAGGCCCACACAGAACTTACCGCCAGAGTAAGGGAAAATCTTTTACACCTACTGCCATCTGCTGTCACCTTGGACCTATTTCATCTCTACACCGCTCCGAGGCTTTCATTCCAGCAGTAAGGATTTTCCATACAAGAAACTTGTTACAAGTACAGTTAAGTTGAAAGAACTGCTTCAATTCATACACGCTCTGCCCTAGACAGCAAACAATGAGTTTCTAAACATTCTGCTTTCAACTGTGGCAACAGCCACGTTTGTGTGGTTGTGGGTTTTTTTTTATCCCACTTAATGTATTTCAGTAGCAAGTTTGTCTTTATTCAGTACAGCCAGAGCATCCACGTTCTAAATTGGCAGTAAATTTGTGACAAAACATAAATGCACATATTAATAGCTTCACATGTATTTATACACAGCAAAACTATGAAAGATCACACAAGTGCATGAATCCATTTACACTCACCCATTCAGACTGCTGTTTCAGAATACATATGTGTTCAGTTATGGTTTGTTATATTTACAAGCTACAGATCTGAGTCCAGAATCATTTATCACCTTATTCTCTATATCTCTATCATAAAAAATATAGGGCATAATGTCTCAGAAGCTGCCAGGAAAGTAAAAATGTGTGTAACTGAACAAGAGATGATCACTGTGCACGGGAGGGTGATGCTGAAGCACCCAGTACACAGTGTCAGGGATTAGAAGGGACCTCAAGGGATCATCTAGTCCAGTCCCCCTGCTGGAGCAGGAACACCAAGTCCTGGTCACACAGAAACATGTCCAGGTAGGTTTTGAACATCTCCAGAAAGGGAGACTCCACAACCTCTCTGGGCAGCCTGTGCCACTGTTCTGTCACCCTCTCTGAGAAAACGTTTTTCCTTCTATTTCTGTGGAACCTCCTGTGTTCCAGCTTGCACCCGTTGCCCCTTGTCGTATCATTGGGTGTCACTGAGAAGAGCCTGGCTCCATCCTCCTGACACTCACCCTTTACATATTTATAAACATGAATGATGTCATCCCTCAATCTCCTCCAAGCTAAAGAGACCCAGCTCCCTCAGCCTTTCCTCAGAAGGGAGATGCTCCAATCCCTTCATCATCTTTGTGGCTCACACAGCAAGAAACCACTTGTCAAGATGCTGACAACAGCACTCAGGCTCAAGGTATTTAAAAGCTGTGCATATGCCTTGTCTGAAAGGGGATCTCCTGTCTTGAATACTTACCTGTAAGTCACAGGATCTAGACCAGTTCCTGTTTCCTTTACAAACCTGAGAAGCTCTGCCTCTCTATCTTAGCTGCCCAACAAAGCCCAAATCAAAAAAAGAAAATTATGGCTCAATTTCACACTTGAAACCAGAGGAACAAACTTCCAAGGTGCTGTTAAAGAAGAGGGATCTGAGTAATACACTTAAGAACTCGCGTGTTTAAAAAAACCACAAAGGTAGAGCAGAGTTTGTTGCATCCACAAAAATATATTTATTTGCATATGCAAATACTCACAGGATATTCCTGCAACCGACAGTTTTACTCCCCAAATGTTAAAGAAATGGGGGCTTCCTTCTGTTCTTTATGCAGCTGCTTGGCCCTGTTTTTCAAATCCTCAGCCTTAGCATCATTCTTCTCAATTCCATCTCCCAGCTTGTACATTCGACTGGCGTTGGCACAGGCCCAGATGTGCCCCAGCTCACACCCTTTCAGCGAGTACTTCAAAGCCTGGTTCATGTCCTTGGGGACCCCAGGAGCTCCCTGGAGGTAGATCACACTCAGGTTGAAGCAGCTCGGAGCAAAATTGCCATCGCAGGCTTTTGTGTAGTAGTCTCTAGCAACCACAGGGTCAGATTTATCATCATTTACTCTGCCATCGTGGGCCAGCAGCCCGACGTTGTGACATGCATTCACTGACTTCTTCCCACCTTTCTCACAGGACTTCAGAAAAGATTTGTAGGCAGCTTTCAAGTCTATGTCCAGCCCACCTGCCAGCCAAGAAACCAAAAGATTACTGCAAGGACATGGTAAATCAGGTGTGAGTTCTCTTTTTTTTCAGGCAGCAGGATTTCCAGTGCTCTTTGGGAAATACAGCAGCCCTCCTTTTAGATGCCACAGTCAAAATTTAGGACTTCAGAGACACTGTCATTGTCTCAGTTAACAAAAGCTTCCTAACTAGAAGACATCAGCAAAACTCTCCTCCACTGTCTAGTAATCACAGCTTATACAAACAAAAAAAACCACAAAAAAGTTCCTTCCATAATCACATCTATGGGTTTATTAATACTTTACACAAAACAAAGTATTCTTTTGCCACCGTACCTACAGGTATGCCAAGATTGTTACCAGTTGCAGTAAAAAATATGTTCCTTCCCATTATTCCCATTTGGCAGAAGTTTGTTTCCCATTACTGCATCAGCAGATAAATGCTAGACAGACTTGGGGCCTGCTTATGCATCTGTAAGCATTGTCAGTTCTTTATTTCTTCCTTATATTCTCTAGAAAAATAAACCCAAATTTCAAGAGCAGGTCACACAGTAGCATTCAGCACTGGAGGTACCTGCCACTTACACAGTCGTAACTGTAAAGTTAATAACAAGAAGTTAACCTGAAGTTCTTCCTTCTTCAGAAGGAAGCAATTTAAAGTTTTCC
>VZTY01027873.1:0-10049 GCA_013400935.1 Turnix velox
CACCAGAGCCTGGTAGAGAGGCAAAATCACCCTTGACCTGCTGGCCATATCTCCATGCAGCCTTTCAGCCTCCAGGGATTTATCTCCTTTGGCAAAGGAGCAAAGAAAAGAATTCCACAGTGTAACTTAGATGGAGACTGAGCAGTGGAAAAGAGAGCAACACATGGTATCTGCTGGCCTGCAGATTAACATCAATCCTGCAAATCCTCATGTAGTGGAGGAGAAACACTGGTACTGTTGCTCCCAGCTGCAGAGAACAGCATAGGCAATCCAGGCAAGTAAATTAATGAGCTTTACCTAATAAATTGCCCCGAGTGAATTCCTGAAGCAATTTACCTGTACATCAGTAAGAATGCAAAAACTCCAACTAGCTCTTCAGGAGGGATAAAATAGCAGGGGATTTGTAATGAAGAGGAAATATGACTTGGTAATTAGATAGGAAATGAATAACTGAGCTAAAGGCAGAGATCAGGAAAAAAAAAAGAAATATGCTTTCAGGAGGCTTTTTCCATTAAGGTTTATTGTAACAATAGCTGTTCAACAACATAATCCTCAAGCAACATGAAATGTTTCTGATCCCATGCTAACTAAAAGAATTTACAGGCCTGTGACAGAGCTCTTCTTTTTCAGTGAGACAGCTTCTAGTATTTCTATTGTTGCTGCTTCTGGACTTCCATCTGAATTCATTAGCCATGGCCACTGCTTACTTAAGGGAGATTCTTACAGTGTAAATTTACTTTAAGACATTTGAGCTAGCCTAATGATCAAATCCAGTTCTGATCCAACTTCACTGTTTTCAGCCAAAACCTTTGCTTGCTCAGCACAGGACATTGGTGACTTGGGACTCTGCAATTCTCTGCTGCCCAGCCTGTGAATCATAGAATAGTTTGGGTTGGAAGGGACCTTAAAGATCATCCAGTTCCAACCCCACTGCCATAGGCAGGGACACCTCCCACTACACCAGGTTGCTCGATGCCTCATCCAGCCTGGCCTTGAAAACATCCAGGGAGGGGGCATCCACAGCCTCTCTGGGCAATCTCTTCCAGTGTCTCATCACCCTCACAGGAAAGAATTTCTTTCTTTTCTCCAGCCTGAATCTCCCCTCTTCCAATTTACATCCATTATTCCTAGTCCTGCCATCCTAGACCCTATTCAAAAGTCCTACCCCAGCCTTTCTGTAGCCCCCTACAGGTATTGAGAAGCTACTATGAGNTCATCATCTTCGTGGCCTTCCTCTGGACCTGCTCCAACAGGTCAATGTCCTTCTTATGTTGAGGGCTCCAGAACTGGTCACAGTAACTCCAGGTGGGGTCTCACCAGTGCCCAGTAAAGGGGCAAAATCATCTCTCTTGACCTGCTGGTCACACTCCTCTTGATGCAGCCCAGGATGTGGTTGGCCTTCTGGTCTGCAAGCACACACTGCTGGCCCTTGTTGAGTTTTTCATCCACTGACACCCCCAAATTCTTCTCTTCAGGGATGCACTCAAGCCACTCTCCACCCAGCCTGTATCTGTGCTTGGAATTGGCCCAACCCAGGTGCACCAGCCTCCTGCTCTTTGTGTGTGAGCAGTCCTGATCCACATTCAGGTGAGATACATCACCTGGAAGTGATCCAGCTCTGCTACCTTCCCTGCCTGATCTGGAACCCTCATCAGACCTGGATCCCTTTCCCCATGGTGCCAGTAGTTTATAGAACAAAAGCAGACACTGACCTCCTCAGAGAAGGAAAAACAGGCAAAATGATAGTTTTCTGAGAACTGCTATTTCAGGATGTCTTGTGGCCTTTTTGTTTGGCGAGCTTCATAAAGAGTGCTTCTGTTGGACAGGTAATCTTGTTAGTCTCCATGAGAGGACTTCTCATTGTTAATCTCATTTCTGCCCGAGACTAAAATCTGGCTGCCCTGACTATTGCCAGCCTGTTGATCTAATATTCATAATCATATCTGTAATTACACAGCCAATCACTTTTTAACTGGCTGTAGGATCTCTGAAAAACACATCTGGTTAGGTCAGTAAATCCAGATTGCTGGGTCTAGTTTATCTTAAGATACTGAATAATTTTCAGACTTCCAGTGAAGCCCACCCAGGCCATGACTGGCAGCACTGCCATCCACTTCACATCTCTTTGATACTATTTATCCTGCTGTGATATAACCAATAACCTGGTCATGATCTGCTCCAAATACCTTGGGGAGACTCAGGTTATAGACAGTTAATACAAAGAGAGTCTCCTTACAGGGCTATGAGTCATATTAGGTTATTTTAAAACTTTCTTACAGCATATTAATAGTTTGGGATCCTGCATAAGTGAAAAGGTTCATAGCTATACAGGCTATAGAACAGAATCATAGCTATCTTTAGCTATCCTGGCTAAAGAACAGAATCATAGAATGGTTTGAGTTGGAAAGGAGCTTAAAGATAACTAGTTCCAACCCTCCTGACACAGGCAGGGACACCTCCCACTAGACCAGGTTGCTCAGTGCCTCATCCAGCCTGGCCTTAAACACCTCCAGGGAGGGGGCAGATTCTTTATATTAAGAGTTTTAGCCAGCTAATGTAAATACTCAAAGTAACATGCCATCTTCTCCTCTGCCTGAGTATGATTCAGCACAAGAAGGACAGGGACCAGTTGGAGAGGGTCCAGAGGAAGCCATGAGGATGATAAGGGGGCTTGAAGCACCTCACTTATGAGGACAGGCTGAGGCTCCTTAGAATGGAGAAGACCCCACAAAGTGAATAATTCCTATTGATAGGGAACTTCCAAGAAAGCAAGCTTTAGCAGAAGGAAATGATGGGCCACATAGTGCTGGGAAGTAGAAAGTCCTCACCCCATACCCAGCAGCACTCATAGCCAGGTTGGGAAACTGCCAGTGGTGTGCACCCAAACATCTGGCTCCTTGTCTGTTTAAAGGTCTTTATTCCAACACTCCATTTAGAAGAATATTCCAGACTCATCTCTGGGCAGGTTTTTTTCTGTAAAATAACATTATGTTCTGCTTTTTTCTGTCATCCTGGTATTCCTATTTACTTCTCCCTTCTTAGTGGTTATATTCCTTTGTTAACTCACTCATCCCAACCCTTGACATGTATACATCCTGACACCCAAGGAAATATCACTTAGATCTTTTTCTTTCTTTCCTATTTATTACTGCTTTAGCAATGTAAAATATTTCCTCCTTGGTGATTTTTATCGTAACATTGTTCATCCTCTCACTTTATTAGGTGTCTGGGATCAACCTAACCCAGCCTATAAATAGAATCATGGAATGGTTTGGGTTGGAAGGGACCTTAAAGATCATTTAGTTCCAACCCCCCCTGCCATGGGCAGGGACACCCTGCACTAGATGAGGTTGCTCATTGCCTCATGCAGTCTGGCCTTGGATGTCTTCAGGGATGGGTCAACTTCTCCTGGCAACCTCTTCCAGTGTCTCACACCCTCACAGTGAACAAGTCCTTCCATTTTTTTTCCCCCCAGTTTGCCACTAGGCAGGTTCCACATACTCTTCTTTCCCCCCACCTCCTGCCTCTGCCCCACACCAACCCTTTTCTAGCCAATTTTCCCACTAATTCCACACACCTGGGCTTCACTGGAGACTCCTCCCCAGCTTTTCCAAATCAGCCCCATCTGCCCTTCCTCCTATTTAACACGAGCTGGGGAGGGCAGCAGCTTCTATTTGCTCCCCCGTGTGGCCTGAGGGATGCTTTTCCTGGTGTCCCTGCTGTAGGACATCACTGGTGGGTTGCATTTTCCAAGAGGGCATGGTGGGAGGAGAAAGGCTGGGGGCCCTGGTTAGGCAGAGGGAGGGATGAGTGGGAGAGAGGGTGATGTCTTTGTATTTCCATTATGTCTCCCTTATTTTTCTCTGTAGCTGTGACCCTTCTGTGACTGTTTGCTCAGACTGTATGACCACTGCATAGACATGCACTATCAGTAAGAGCAACAGCAAGCAATAAATGAGTAGCAAAGGGGGAAAAATTGAGAACCTAGAGCAAAGAGTGCATCTCTTTGTGAGGACAGAAGCACACAGGTACATGAAGACCTCTGGTGGCAAGCTCTCTCCAAGAATCACTGAAGTTAGAGCAAGTCTAAAAAATGTTAAACTGCTTAATGAATTTTACTTGTAACCATGAAAATATCACTTGTGCATTTGTGGAAGGGTATTGGCATGTTGTCATGGCACTTTTTCTTACAATGCATGATTTATTCTTAATATGTATTTTACACTAAATACACTACTAATTATTTTATTTTACCTTACTTTATTATTATTTTACTCACATCTGAGCTTGGAGGCAGACCTCCAGGAAATCAATTAGAAGCAACTTAACACTTGACTTTTTCCAAAACAGCAACTTCTTTTTCTACTCTGTATCCTGGCACTATACCGTGTTATCTCTAAAGCTGATCACAGGGGGATAGAGAACATGTATTCACAAAGATAGATATTGATAATTAAAGGACACTGTGTCATGGGAAGACATTAATTTATCTAAATGAAATAATATTCTTAGATCCAGTGATCAAAACAGCTCTGCACAATGATTGCACTCTGTTTAATGTGCCATTTTAGCTGGAATTCTTTCAGCTTTGCAAAATGACCATTGTTTCTCTGAGGAGGCATCTGTCTTCTTCATTCTCAGGCTGGGGAGGTGGGGTATACCATGAGCTAAAGAGTTCTCCTTTTAAGAGATGACAGCAGAATGCATAGACATTGTTGTAACTACTATCCCAGCTGTACACAGCAGAGGCAGCAAGGACCAAGGTGAAATGAAGCACTGAGCAACCTGGTCTAGTGGGAGGTGTCCCTGCACATAGCAGGGGGTCAAAACTAGATGATCTTTGATCTCTTCCAACCCAAACCATTCTGTGAAACCTTCTAGTGGCCTCCTGGGGGCTACAAGATGGAGAAAAATTCTTGGATGGGGTCTGTAGCCACAGGATGAAGGGCAGTGGTTTGGAAACAGAGCAGGGCAGGGATAGATGAGACAGGAGGAAGAAGTTCTTCCCCATGAGGGTGAAGAAACACTGGAAGATGTTTGCCCTGAGAGGTTGTGGATGCCCCTTCCTCAATCCCTGAGTTGTTTAAGGCCAGGGTGGATGAGGCATTGAGCAACCTGGTCCTGGTGGGAGGTGTCCCTGCCCATGGCAGAGGGATTGGAACTAGATGATCTTGAAGGTCCCTTCCAACCCAAACCACTCTTTGATTCTTTGAGGTTCCTGAAGCTGTGATTGTGCCATGATGGAATCACATTTCGTGTATAAATGTGTGTGGGCTGGGTCATTATTTTGGATGGGATTTGGATACTGCTGCTGCACAAAGTCATCTTTAGGTGTAAAGAGCAATGAAAGCAGAATAATGGACTAGACAATTTTACATCTTGCTGTTGATTCACATGTTGTCACTTCAGACACAGCTTAGGGGTACTCTCATCAGTTAAATCAATTTTTTTTCCTGCAGACTGAGAAATGTGTTCTGCATAAAGGAGTAACTCTTCTACTTTAACTTGGATAATTTTGTCTTTGAAAGCTCTTCTGTTGGAGAGGATAGAGAAAAATCCTACTAAATGATCACCCCACAGTTGCCATCCTGGCACTGATGCAGTGTCATGCTTTTGACATGTGCACATCAAAGCGTCAGGGATTGGAAGGGACCTCAAAAGGTCATCTAGTCCCATCCCCACTGCTGGAGCAGGAACACCCAGATCAGGTCACACAGGAAGGTGTCTCCAGAGAAGGAGACCCCACACCCTTTCTGGACAGCCTGTGTCACTCTTCTCTCATCCTCACTTTGAACAAGATTTTCCTTCTGTTTCTGTGTTCCAGATTACTCCAATTGCCCCTTGTCCTATTATTGGATCTCAGCAAAGCATTATAGCCTCACCCTGTTGCCATTGAAGAAATCCTTAATACAGCAGTTGATTGTAGGTTTCAAATGTAGTTAAGAGTAAATGAAACACAACATTATGGAAAAGTCACAATGTCAAAATGTCAGAGCATGACCTCAGTGTGGCTTGTTTGTTATTGAAAAACAGCATAATCCTACAAATTGAACTCATATAGTCTCTGAACACTCAACAGTAGAATATAAAGTATGTGATCCTGCTAGTTGTAACACAGGAGTAAATACAGCATGAAGGAGATTGCTGTGAATGAAAAAAGAAGGAAATTGGAGTGCTATTTTTACAGCAGGGAATACAGGCCATTTCACAAACTATAAACCTAAATCAGAAATCCTTTGCTGAGGCTGACTTTGTATGGGATTGAGGGGGAAAAAATCTGTACCAGGCAGGGACAAAGCTTTTCAACAGCTTTGCAGAAGACAAAATACAGCTTCAGAACCATGGCGCCTGCATGGGTCCAGAAGAGACTGGCATCTCCAAATACTCCTGAGTTCATCACCCTGCTTTTGCAGAAGATAAAATACACCTTTAGAGCTGTGTGGCTTCACGTGGGGGCTTTGGCTCTTGTTTTCAGAGTTCTTTGTTGCCTTTATCTTCTATTGCTAAAATATTTGTAAGTAGCACAGGAAATTTGTGGTTAATGGGCTAGTTGGACACAAACACACTTAAAACCCCAACATATTTCTCATAAAATCCTTAATAACCTGGATTTTTATTCATTTCTTGAAAGGGATACAAGTTCATAACACAGTTATGAAAAGAGGGGATCCAAACTGCAAATTTAGAAAATCCCATATGGAGCAAGACTCAAAGCCACTGGGAATGAATGCATTTCCAATTTTTCACTTCACCTCCCAGTTCCACACATATTCCACTGAGCTCAGGGTCTTCTCCAGCTGTGGTGGACAGCCAAGATTTCTGCACAGCCTCTATAGTAAGCGCTGACACTTCCACAGTGGGGCTTTGGTTCTCATTTTCGGAGATCTCTCAATAAGAGTTCCTTTTTCATGAATGAGCAAGGTAGAACTGGAGAGAAAAAAAAAAAAAACCACAAACAGTGCCTCAGCAAATAAAGAAATCATGTGTAGAAACTGCAAGTGAGGATGACTGACCCGACTTACTCAAGAGATTGAATTTGCATTATTAACAGTAAACATAATTACCCAGATCTATCAGCCATACCTCCAGATAGTGCTGCAATTACTGGCTGATTGAGCAGACTGGGAGGGCACAATCACTCAAGAGAGGATGTGAACAAGGTGAGATGCTTGTGCAGCATTAGATTAGAGTGCTGCAGGAAATGGCACAGGGCAATGATTACATTAAAGCAAACAGATTAAAGCCTTACCACTGCTACAGTGGGGAGCAATTAAAACCAACGTTATCTGGAGGGGGTAGAGCTCAGAGCAGCAAAGATGATGAAGGGATTGGAGCATCTCCCTTCTGAGGAAAGGCTGAGGGAGCTTGGAGAGGAGGAAGCTGAGGGATCACCTCATAAATATGTGAAGAGGGAGTGTCAGGAGAATGGAGCCCGTCTCAGTCACATCTAATGATAGGACAAGGGGCAATGGGTAGAAGCTGGAATATGAGAGGTTTCACAGAAATAGGAGAAAAAAACTTTGTCAGGGTGAGAGAAGAGTGTCCCAGGCTGCCCAGAGAGGGTGTGGGGTCTCCTTTTCTGGAGACATTCAAACCTCACCTGAACACCTTCATGTGTGACCTGGTCTAAGTGTCCTCTCTGGCAGGGGGATTGGACCAGATGATCTCTCAAGGTCCCTTCCAATCATAGAATGGTTTGGCTTGGAAGATCTAGTTCCAACCCCCCTGCCATGGGCAGGGACACCTCCCACTACACCAGGTTGCTCAGTGCCTTATCCAGCCTGGCCTTAAACACCTCCAGACAGGGGGCAGCCACAGCCTCTCTGGGCATCCTGTTCCAGTGTCTCAACAGCCTCATCATAAAGAATTTCTTTCTTATATCTAGCCTTGACATTCTGTGATGTCTCAGACAAGGTTTTCCTATTCTCCTGCACAGAGGACAACTTTCTCCCTCCTCTCTACTTTCCGCTTCCCTTCAATGCTCTGGTGCATTCTATTCACTGCTTATTGTCACATCCTTATCTGCAGCTTTGGGGCTGGCCCTAAGTGCTTCCTGACTTCAAGTCTCTCCTCAAAACTACTGTCTCTAAGGGACTTTTGGCTGGTTTATTTGTGCTGATGTCCCTCCTGCACTGCAGTGGGAAAAGCAGCCCCGTGGAGCAGGCACAGTGCCTTTCTTGGAGTTTGTAAAGCATGAGCACTTGCAGCATTAGACAAGTCATGGTAACAACTCTGCCCTGTCATGAGGAGAAACACAGGAAGCATTAGCAGTTAATAATTCAATGAAGCAGACAGACTTGACAAGCATCTGTGACTGCCTAAGGATTTCAGACTCTTGGCAGACTCAGCAGTTAGTACAATCTTTAAAAGTGTTCATATGTGTCCTTAGAAACATCACTTTGTGAAATAAAGGGCATGTTTGCCTCTTTTCATGAACATTATTTCAGTATCTCTTCACCCACTGAGTCTTGCAATGTGGATCTGTAACAAAATTTATGTGATTATTGATGTAATTAGTGATGAAATCTTCAGTTTGTTAAAACAATCCTAGACTTTGAGAAGCACTGGGTGATGGCATCTTACTCCACCTCAGCAGCAATTCATTGGCCAGGTGAAGAACTCTGTATTCAGTTTTGATGCTATCTCTGTATTCCACCATTTTTTTAGCTTTTCCCCAAATTAAGTAATTTCCTCATCAAACCAGTCTTTTGTATCAGCTCTCTCAAAGCTACTAAAAGCCCTAGAAAATCCAATGTGTTAGATTCTATGGAAAAAAAAAATCTACCAATTATTCCATGTGCCTGCCACACAACAAAAAGTCACCATAGCAACATTATTCCTCCCTTGCTGCTGATGCATCACAGGATCTTTTCTTACAGAAATAAGAGATTTTGCCAGCTACTGTTTCAAGAACAAGGTGAAAGGAATTTTTTTTTCTCACACTAATTTTTCAGTTGCCTTTAGGAGGACACTTTGCTCTTGTGCTTCTTTCACTCATCGGAGTCCTTTGGCTCAAACTTTGCCATCACTTATGGGCAAGTTCTTTTGCTGGCAGGTGAATTAAGAGAACCTCATACTGCTTACACTGTACCAGGGAGGGACAAAGCTTTTGCAGAAGATAAAATACACCTTCAGAGCTGTGTGGCTTCACAGGGGGGCTTTGGTTCTTGTTTTCAGAGTTATTTGTTGCCTTTACCTTCTATTGCTAAAACATTTCAACAATTTGTAAGCAGCACAGGAAATTCATGGTTAAAGGGCTACTTGGACACAAACACACTTAAAAAAACCCAACATATTTCTCATAAAATCCTTAATAACCTGGATTTTTATTCATTTCTTGAAAGGGATACAAGTTCATAACACAGTTATGAAAAGAGGGAGTCCAAATGGCAAATTTTGAAAATGTAATCCACTATAAGTAACTAGAAAAGCAAGATTTATCTTTTTCTTGTCTTTTAGTTTGTTTGCTTAATTTTATGGAAACTTATAAAGCTCAAGGCACCCAGACATATATTAGGAAGGACAAATTAACATCAACAAGACAAGCAATCCAAGTAATTTCCTCTATGTGCAAAGGGAAAATAAACTTCTTTGCCATGTACTAATCCCAGCCCAAATATTCCCCCAGCCCTCAGCTGCCCTCTTCTTCCTCAGAAGCCTGGGAACACAGATGGGGGCTGAACAATATGCCTAAAAGATCAGCAGCAAGCTTAGTTCAGAATAAAGAAGAGAGAGTAGAAAACACGAAGAAAAACAAAGTTAAAAAAACCCACTGCACCCTTCCTAAACAACTCTTAATATTTCTTTATATGAAGAGAAACTTTTTGATGCCCCCAAGCCCACATTCATCTTTAGAAAACAAGGACTTTGTGTACTGTTCTCTTACCCCTGCTTGCTTTTAGGATTTTTACTTTTTTTTATAGTGACTCAGAAAAACAGAGGCACTTGGATCATGAAGAATTAAACAGAGAGAACTGGGAACCATTAACCCAATCACTCAAGCTCAGAAGGCTGGTTCCAAACCCACCACCATAGAATTATAGAATGGT
>VZTY01027877.1:0-23399 GCA_013400935.1 Turnix velox
TACATCTCAAAACACTAGGTATATACAGGAAGGTGTAGAAAAATGGTTGGAAATTTTTAAGAGTCTCCTTATTATAATGAAAACTAAGAGGATTTCCTTTAAGGCTGCAAAAGCAAGCTGGTTTTCCTGTCATGATTATAATTCATCTTTATCTTGTACTGTTCATTCTCATTCCAATTATAACTAGATGCAGTGTAGTAGTTACATAAAGACTTTCCCAGGTGACAGAACTGTATACTATAATAGGTACCTTAAACAAAACCAACAACTGGAAAAATAAAGCTCCAGATCGTTTAGATCAGGTAAGCTATTGATCACCCAAGATTATTCTAGGCACAGAAAAACCAGCTATTTTTATAGCCACAGAAACGGATGCTACAGAACACAGTCACATTTCATGTTCCATAATATTACAAGTTCTTTACAATTTGGCATTGTAAAGTTAATTATCAAGACAATTTATTATTATTTTTTTTTAGATTAGTTAAAATCATTCACACCTTATATTATGCATTTTCAAAACTATATAGGTAAGGGAGTGAGTATATATAAGTAAAGACTTCAATCTTAAAAAGTTATAAACAAATTTAACTGGCATGCAGCATTATACTACGTGCCAAAGCATGCCAATTTACTAACAGATTTTCACAAATTATTTAAAGCTCAATGTGAAGTTGTGAACAATTTCTATTTAAACAATTGTGTGTTTAAAAATTGTGTTTAAACACACAATTCAGTAATTCATTTTAAAAGTTCCAGTATCAAGCATTTTTAAAAAACACTAGTTATGAAGTACCAAACCAGACCATTAGTGACTATTTTTTTTCTTCTCTTAATACTATTGCAGTAATTCTATTAGTGTGCTACTCACGTCAAAACTCAGAAACCAAATGTGAATTAAAGTATTATTTTATCCTTTAAGCTAGGCAAAGTTAAGAGTAGAAAAAACCTGACAAAAGTAATGATTAAATTTAATTTGTTTCTGAATATACCAGTTGGAAAGGACAGTATTTTAAAACTTTCATTGTAACCCTGACATTAATGTAGGTTTCAATTAATTACAGAATTTAAGAAGGCAAACTTTGTACATTATTGCTGAATTCTAGTATCTTTTCAAATTTCTATTTCCTGTCTTTTAAACAAAATTTTCAAGCTGTTACATAAACTCTGTTAGAATGTAAAACTAAAAGAGTATAATTTTAAGATCAGAAGTTCAGAGGAGCTTTGATCATTTAATGCATGCGACCTTGGTTTTGTATAAGCAAATAAATTAGTGTTGCAATCAATTTGCACTAAAGCATTCTGTGCATATGGTTGTCTCCTTCTTAAAGCATTATTAAAGTCTACATAGGCAGCATAGAATTTGTCCTTAGGACTGCTGCCAAGGTTACTAAGGAACAGGAAAACAATATATTGGAAGGACAAAGTCCTTAATGACCACATCATAAGTAAATGCAAACTCACTAAGAGCCACTGGATTCTTTTTATAAGAAAAATGTAATAATCTGACCTACACTTAAAAGCTTGTCAAAAAAGTGCTAACAAAACAAAAAAGGCCCTTCAAAGTGTTCTAACGGGACTAGAGTACGTCCCTGTCAACATTCCTATTGCTTAGCTGTGACTTCAGTGTTTTTCAACGGTAACCGATTTAAACAAGGAGTCACTAAGAACTTCGGGTTTGTCCAGTTTGGAGGAAAGGAGGCTGAGGGACAACCTCATTGCTCTCGGTAGCTTCCTAGGGAGGGTGAATGGGAGGAGATGATGAGATCCTCTTCCTGGAATCTAGCAATATACACACAGGACAGGTTCAAAGCTGCAGCGCAGGAGGTTCAGACTGGACAAGAGGAAGAAAGCAGGAAAATGCAGATGCAGAAAAAAAAAGTGTTTACTTTCTGAGATTAACTTGGCCACAATCCTACTACAAGGGAAGTAAATAATTTTTAAAAACTTGATTCTTCAACATGCCATAAGAAGCCTAACATATAGCTTACACTTCATCCCTCAGAATCAATGGGTTTCCTTCTACCAAGTCTGATTTAGACTACTATATAAGGCTTAATACATGAGAAAAAAACAACAAAGGGAAGAAAATAAAAGGCAAAAAACCTGTACATTTTATTTGTAGCTGTCATTGATCAACCTTTTAACTTTACATGAAAATTTTCAGATAAATTGAGATGTCTTGTCCCAGTGAAGATATTTTAATCTCAGATTTCTCTTGTCAAACTTACTTCTTTTCACTAACATCTTCATTACTTACGTATACAGATAAACCATTAAAAAATGCAAGTTCTGTTAGATTTCATAATTATCCATGAATGACAGTAAACCAAATGAGGTTGCATCTTTCTTCAGACAGATAAGAAACAGAACTGCCCCAAACAGACCCTCTCAGCAAAACCCAACTTGTGATTTTCTCATCTAACAATGTTCTGCATAAAGTTAGTCTACAAAACAGTAGAAGCTGAACTTCACTTTTCAGTTCCAATATGTTCACTGTACATTCACTAGCATTTTCCCTAGTAATGGAGATTCTGCTGTAGAAACCACAGCAATGCCTACTCTGTGGGCTAAAGTAGGAAACTTTTTCATGTAAATCATACACAAAACCACAAAATTACTTTCACTGACTTTAAAAAGGAAAGAATGAAAGACCCAAAAGCAACAGTATGAAAATTTTCTCCTATTTCATATAAGTTTGATATTTAATAGTTAATGATAAACAGTATAAAATTTTACATCAATGGTAACAAAAATACACTGCTAGAAGAAAAATAAGAGGTATATTAAGAATAACAGAAACCTTTACCTTTACCAAGATTAACATAAGCTACAGATGTTTCTGTGTCAATACCTCTTTATTCATACATCACTGTTGGGGATTATTAGCTTACTTCAGTACTATTTCCCCAGAGTAACACAGGAAAGACTCAGCTACACAGCAAGTTTTTCCTCCTGAAACACCTCAACCACAACCTAAGTTCTCAACACTACAATTCTATATCCAGAAGCCTTCACACAGTGGCCAACATCAGTATCCCTTCACTTTTTTGACTCTTCTTGTACTAAACACCCAGGAAGATGAGCAGATACAGAAGGACAGGTAATGCCTCGGTTTCAGGGAACATCAATCATTCCATCCATTCCTAAGCAAGACAGTGAGATACTCTTTGGGAAGCAAGCTATGTTGTAAAACTGACAAGAAACCTAAAGACTTTCTGAAGAATGCATGTATCCTTTAATCTACTGCAGCCTTGAATAAGTACTTCATTGAAAAAATTGTGTGCTTGTGGTAAGAATGTATAGGATATAGGGGAAAAGAACTCAAAGGGAAAAAACAGGGGGAATGGAAGGAATTGTAGAATGAACTGCGACTCAGTATTAAGCAAGGTAGATTTATTGAGGAATGACAGTAATACAGTTGCCTGATGCAAGTGAAAAACAATCAACAACCAGATTGAGCAGAGTCATAAGCAGAGAATAAGTTTGGGAAGAGGACCATAAAGTACCAGAGGAGCTGACTGCATGTACAATGTTACAAACAACCACGCAAGGAAAATTTCTTTTTTGGAGAGGCCTTCAACACTGTCAGTTACAGTGTTCTCAGTTGTTTTTTAATCAGATGCACTTTCTGATAGAAATGTTATTTTTAAATCACTGTCATTAAATTGCCAGGAACATCCTCCTTAAAAATCATCATCCCTTTTAAAAACACTGCAAAACCACAATAACATCCCTGCTCTCTCCACAGGAACACAGAAATTAATTACCTTTTTGTTGTTCGAGTTATTTGAGATGCTGATTCTTCCCACACCAAAGTCCTTTCTAGCATGGGTATCTGCACATTTCAGACTGGGGGGTTTATTTCTGTGCTGAAGCTGGACATTTAAAAAATGGTATCAAGAGTTTTTGATGCTGAGATTTTCCCTTACCCAAGGTTCTGGATTATTATCTTCCAACAGAGCCCAAATATACCAACCATGTCTTCTAAATACAAAATCTGAAGTTTTGGTGAGATTTACTAAAAAATGTTATTGCTGTATACTCTTGCATAGATGAGAGAAGAAATAAGAGGTACATAAGAGAAGAAATACTAGATTCCTAATCTCTTACATTTTCCTTGTCTTCTGCTCTGACATTTCCTCTGTCCTGCAAATTATACCCTGATGCTTCCTCTCACACAAGTTCATTACTATCTCTTCTTTGGTTTTGGTCTCTCTACCTAATCAGATAACTTTACACTAACATTTCCCCTACTTTCAATAGCCAAAAATCAATTCATCAATAATCTTACAAAGACAGCTTCAACTCCATATATGTTTGTGCTCACACAGTTTCTCTAATTGTGCGTTACACCAACCCAAATAGACTTGGACGTACTCAAACATTACATGTGTGGACTTTAGGGAGGGTCACAAAGGACCAACTTTTTAGCACCTTTGGGAATAAAAGGTGTGTTTGCAGCTACACATTGCAGACATTGTTCTCTTCCCTTCTGAGTTCCCTCAGAAACAATTACCATAAGTTCCTGGGAAACAGGAGAGCAAATGGAGTTTCATGCGAACCACAGGTAAGCCCAAGGAAGCAGAGGAGAAGACTGAGCAAACAAACTTTTCTCGTAGAATCCTAAGACTGACTTCTATTTTCAGTTTTCTGAGATCATGACTGTCACACTCAGTCTGGTGAATCTAGTTCCTTGCTCATCACTGAAACCACTGCTGAGTTTGTGATACAAAATTCAGAAACTTCCTTCATCACAATTGCTGCTAGCTCTCCACTCCAAACCACTACCCTTTAGACTATGAGCTTACCTGTTTGAAATTATCATGTAAGAGTCACTCATTGTCACTTCAAGCTCTGTATGGAACAGGTTGCCAGAGATGTAGTGGAGGCCCCATTCCTGGAGACACTCAAGGCCAGGCCTGAGGCTCTCAGAACTGGATCTAGTGTAGAATATCCCTGCTCAGTGCAGGGGAGCTGGACTAGATGGCTTCTGAAGGTCCCTTCAACTCTGTAATTCTGTGTTTGCCTCCTTTTCCTATCCCTTTTCTTTACATCTCCATTGTGTTTGTCCTCCCAGACGCTATTTGACTGCCTTTACAGACTTTAATATCACTTTAGATTCCAATAACAGGTTACTATTTCAAGTTCAAGTTTTCCCCACATAAATTTGTTTCACATGCCTTCCTAATGTCTGTGCCTAGAGTCCAATGCTGCATTATTACAACATTCCAGTGAAAACTACAGTAACTCTAAAATTCTACAAATCTGCTTAAAAACAGACCAACAAACTGGATTAATATGATAAATTAAGATAAACCAAGATCTTTTAAGTTGATGTTAACAGAAATCAGTGACAGAACATGCTAAGATTAACTTGTCTGCTTTGATCTCAGTGAGGACGCACTAAGTGCAAGAAAATACAGGAAATTTTTCAGGAAGAGAAATTAACAGATACTAAACAATACACCATCTCTGAGTCAACAAGCTGATTTGCTAAGTTGCAAATCATCATAAGGTTAGAAGCAAGCAATTATGTTCTTCTTATCTTACCTAAACACACATCTGACTTCACTCAGGAAAGACTCATGTTAACAGCAGTTGTTTCTTCCAAATTGTAACTGTACATCTACTGTGGAAACCAGACAGCTGCTGTTAAAAACAGGATGCCAATATTAACATCTTTGGTATGATGCTGTATGGCTGCTTTCATCTCCTTAATTGTGAGTCGCTTGAGCTCAGGTTCTGGTCTTCCGGATTTGTGTTGGGCTAAAATAGTTTAATGTTAAGCTCAGATGAGAAGTCTCAACACCTAGGAAAAAATTATAGAATAGTTTGGGTTGGAAGGGACCTTAAAGATCATCTAGTACCAGCCTGCCTGCCATAGGCAGGGACACCTCCACTAGATCAGGGTGCTCAGTGCCTTCTCCAGCCTGGCCTTAAACACCTCCAAAGAAGGGACATCCACAACCTCTCTGAGGGGTGTGCTTCTGCATAGTTTTTAAAAGACATTTCATAGACACATCCACCACAAAGCGCCCAGGTTCATACTTACTCATGGGAAGGTCAGATTTACTGCTGGCTGTAACTGAAGTTTGTGAATCCACTGGCTTGCCCATAGGATAAAACATGGATGCACTGAAGTCATAGAGCAGTTTTGTCTGTTTTCAGAAGGGACCAAGATTTCATCTTGTCATTAAATTTCTGCTGGATGTTACATATGTGCTTACTAACACTGTAGATCATCCTTTCAGAAAGAGAACTATTACACCTCCCCGTACATGCAGGGCATATTCTATCCCCTTACCTATGCAGCTTTAGAAAGCAACCCTATTCGAGTGTACAATTCTGCCTTCTCACGGTAGAGATGCTGCAGAGAACCTCCAACGATTGTCCAGTTGATACTACAGTTGTCACCGCTGACAAACCAGCGAGCAACAAAGAGACCGAGCCGCGTGGTGCCACACAGACACTGGCTGGGAGCCACGTCTGGGTAGGAACAGGAAGAAAGGGGAGTTAAGTCCGAAAACAAAACTGGAGATTATACTTTTTCTCCTGAAAACAGAGCCCTTAAGGCCACCAGCCCAACTACCCGAAGATGACGGGTAGCCACCTGTCCCCACAAAGGGGCAATGGGGAAACTAGGGATGGGGGCGGGGGGTGCGCGTAAGGAAGAGGAGGGTTACGGAGAAAGTGCTGTAAAGGCGATGGCCCAAGGGGCACAGCACACCCGTCTGCCCCCCTCATCATCCCCTCTCACCTGCAGGCAGCGACCCACCCCGCCGCCGAACCGGACAGTTTCAAACGAGCGGAGCGGTAAAAGAATCGCACGCCTGATAGGCTGAGGGCACGCATACAAACCATTTTCCCATTGGGCAGTTTGTCGGAAAATCAGCCAATTAAAGAGCTCGTACAGCTGACCGGTCCGTCCCATTGTCCCGCCCTCCTCTGCCTGCAGTCANCTGGAGATCAGCCGCCAAAGGGTGGGTGTGTGTGTAGAGCAAGTATTTTCACGAGAAGAGGCTTCTTTGTTGGAGCTGCTTCTTTCTTTCCACCTGTACTAGTTAGGAAGCTGCAAAAGTCCCCTGAGTAGGTGCTGTCTTCGCAGTAAGGCAAGTCTCTTGGTCAACCAAATCCTGGGTTGCATCAAGAGGAGTGTGACCAGCAAGTCCAGAGAGGTGATTTTGCCCCTCTACTCGGCACTGGACAAAAATCTGTGAAATCCTCCTGGAAATTTTGCCGTAATTAGCACAGTTCGATCCCATNGGCGGGGCTGCGCGCGGGGTGGAACCTGGAGGAGCGTCACGGGCGGCGGGGCGGTGTCGCGGGGGAGGGCCGGAGTGTCGTACTGCAGAGCTCTGGACACGCCCCTCACGGCGCAACGGAGGCGGATTGGTGAGGGTTGGGGCGGGTTGTGCGGTAGGAAGGAGGTCTAAAAGCGAGCTGGGGCGGTCTGGCGTCCTCAGGCTGGAGATCATCCGCCAAAGGGTGGGTGTGTGTGTAGAGCAAGTATTTTCACGAGAAGAGGCTTCTTTGTTGGAGCTGCTTCTTTCTTTCCACCTGTACTAGTTAGGAAGCTGCAAAAGTCCCCTGAGTAGGTGCTGTCTTCGCAGTAAGGCAAGTCTCTTGGTCAACCAAATCCTGGGTTGCATCAAGAGGAGTGTGACCAGCAAGTCCAGAGAGGTGATTTTGCCCCTCTACTCAGCACTGGACAAAAATCTGTGAAATCCTCCTGGAAATTTTGCCGTAATTAGCACAGTTCGATCCCATCTCTCAATGAAAACATCGACCCTTGCAGCGCTTACGAAGGGGCAGCAGAAGAAGTCTCAATTATCCTGAAAAGGTTATTGAAGCATTGGAACAGCCTGCCCAGGGAAGTGGTTGAGATCCCACCATGGAGATATTCAAGAGTAGACATAGTGCTTAGAGATATGGTTTAGAGATGATTCTTGACAGAATTAGGCAAATGGTTGGACTGTGATCTGAAAGATAACCTTCTAAACAAGGTGATTCTAGAGAGAAGGAGCTTTTTTCTCCAGAATTTCTGGTAGAAATGCTGATTTAAAGATGCAAGTAGTCTTTAGTAGAGAAAAAGCAGGTGTTTATTTACAGTGCCGGGTGCACGGGGCATCGTGGGGCATCCTTCCGCCTAACTTGCACACCCCAGGTCCCAGAATCATCAGCAATTAACACAAGATACATACATATTCATGAAACTCTTATCTATGCTAATACAGGGTCTCACTTTGTATGTTAATTTGGACCTGCCCTCTTGCGCAGTCTCAGTCCTGAAGAAATGGGTCGGTGGTCGTTTGGGGGTCGCAGCGCCATATTGTGTTGAAGCACATAGTCTTCCTCAGGGTTGAACTTTTCACCTTTGGGGATGATTCTGCTGATACCTCAAGTTTTCTGTGGTTCTTGGTAAGGAGGCCTTGTTATCTTGTTTATACAACTGCAACATCTTGTTATCTTGTTTTTTGTGTTTTCTCATTGTGTTCTGTCTTATCAGACACCACCAGGGCTTCCTGACCAAACTGCAATCCAGTCTTCAATTTCTCCTTCCCCCATTCATTCCTCACTTTTTGTTATGTAGGTCAAAAACATTCAACCTCAATCCTGCTGCCACAGCAAGACTCCATATCCTGCCATGCCATGCTGTTGATCAGAGATTCACAGGCTAACCGAGCCCTGAAACAAACAGGATGTGCCATGTGCAGGATGTGTCTTCATACATTGATTTATAGGTCCGCAGAGCTACACATACAGGACCCGTCTCTATACATTGACGTGTCCTTATATATTTGAGCACCCAATATCATATTTATATTCCCAGTATCATGCTACATGGATTCAGGTACTAAATTCAGTTTGATAGAGAGTTACATAGCATACCCCATCTGAGCTTGATGGGAACTAGAGAATTCCTGGTTTTGCTTTGTTTGTGTGCACGCCTTTTGCTTTACCTATTAAAATGTCTTTATCGCAGTCAGTGAGTTTTCTCACTTTTGTGACAGGACACAGGACAGGACTGAGGGAATGAATGCACAGACAAGATACAATACTGCCTGCATTTGCCCACTGTTCCAGATACACATAGCCATCCCACCAGTTCCCACTGGGGTGCAGTCAGCCCTGATCTCCCTTGAGATCTCCCTCGAGGTGGGCAATAAGCATCTCCTTCAGCAGCTCTCTGTAGGTGGGAGCATGGCTTGATGTGCTGGAGGGAACTGGCTGCGGCTGTTGGGTTGGGGGTATAGCAGTGGCAACAGTGGAGTGTAACATGGAGGGAGAATTGCTGATGGGGCTGTTCAATGGGATTGTTTTGGAGGGCAAAGGACAGTCCATACAGCAGTTGGGTGCTAGATGGGTCTCTCCAAGATTGCAATGGCAGCTCCCAGGGATGTGTCATGAGTAGCCACAAACTGATCATCATTGCTCAGTGAGCTTTGAGCCTGTAATGACTGTAATTCCTGTGTCTGCAGATTCATCCGCTCCCAGCAGACAGAGACTACCATAGAAATGGTGAAATATGTTTTTAAACGTGATCTGGATTTTATGGAGTATCTGATAAAACCCATGGAAACTTTCTGATTCTGAACTGAATCTCAAAAATACTGGTTATCTTTAATGTTGGAGTCTATAATACAGCAGAATGTACAATTATTTTCACAAAGGAAAGGAGATTTTTCCATGCTTTTGTGACCACTTGTATCCATATGCTGGTCTACCCAAGCAAATGCCACAGCAGTGACTGGAGCCAGAAGAGTACATTGATCTGTGCAGACAAGGAATTAATTTTTGGATTATTACTGTCCTATTCTTTTTTGAAGGAAACAGGGAGAAGGGAGGAAGGAGGCTGAACTAATTGAATAGCATTAGCACATCTACTACAAGTCATCTCTGTTCTTTAAAAGAGTTTTTGAAGGATTCAGAGTACAAAGGAAAGTCCGGTTTATATGAAATATTAATGAATGTTGTCCTTCTGTAGTTTGTAAAATACCTTTTCAGCATTTTCTGGTTTTGCCTTGTATTTATCATGGTTACTATACTGGGAAAGCAGGTCCTTTGTAATAACTGAAGTGTGTTCTGATTACTGTTTGATTCTGTCAGATTAACTACTTGACTATTGACAGTGCTAACACAAGATCTTTCTCCTCTTATGTGGAGTGTTAGATGGACCTCTGGGTCTGTGCTTTGTATGATATAGTCTTGCAATTTTTGTAGGCTTCATGGCTCAGTCAGAAATGTCAAGAGTCTGAAGGCAAAAAGCCAGGCAGAAGGCACTGAGCTGCTTCTTTAGGGGCTTTGCATTCAAGAGATTGTCACATTACAGCTGCTGCCTTTTGCATGGACCAGTACCATTCCTTTCCTGTCATGTGAATTGAAATAATAAATACAGCTGATTCACAGATCACTCATTTCAGTTTCAAATCTAATTTTTTTGTTTCATGTGAACTGGCATTCCTTTATTCTGATAGTGACAGCAGTAACAATCATACCCTGTGAATATGGGATACCTCAATGTAAAAATTCTCTATAATCTACCTAATATCCCACTCTCTGTAGAAATGCTATTCTGACCATGTCATCTGTTACATAAATGGTCAGTGTATGTATCAGGTATTGTTTTTTAGAGAGAAAATGTGAATTTGAATTAGTATTGAGAGACTGAAAGCAGTCTGGAGTTTATGACTTGCTGAGTCTGAAAATTCATTTTGCTTTTCTCTTCACAAACATTTCAGCTTAGAACTTGACAGGCACTTACAGGACAATGCTTGTTGATAAGCCTATAGGCCTAGAGAACACGTTCATATATACTTAAAAGTTTCTCTTGATTTCTCTCTCAAATAAGCTTTTCTACATAATCAGTCTTCTCCCCATCCTTGACAGAACATATCATGGCTAGAGCAGTGAATGGATTTTGCATGAATTGCAGGGTTTTTCTACCACAATGGCTTATAGATGTGTTAGATGTAAGATTTTTAGTTACACTGAAGAAAGGTCTTCTCTTACAGTGAACTGAATAACAACACATTAATGGTTTTTCAAGCCCTTAGCTTTTTTTTCTGACATGGTAACACATAAAACTGGATCTGTAAACTTTAGATGAATTTAAGGACGAAGCTTCCTTCGAGATTATTTAATCTTCCTTTGGCAGATTTTCCCCCTTAAGCTAGAGAAATACCAATTTCATGTGGAGTGTTTAGCTTTTAATTGGAGAAGCAGGAGACCACCAGATTAAAAGGAAGATGGCTTGATGATTGTTTTGAAAGGAATTGGAATGGAAGAAGCCTGAATATTCCTGCTTGCACTCTATTCCATATCCTGTTACCTGACTCAATATTACTTTATTAATCAGTTCTTGCTCTGTGGTAAATAGTAGTAGCACTACACTGGCTAGTATATACTGTTTGACTAGTATATACTATTTGACTATGTATTTGACTATATATTTCAATAGTATATACTATTTGACTCTCAGTCAAATAATCACCTATGGAAAGTATTTAATAGCAAAGATTTGTTTAATAGTTAAAAGAATAATTTTCCAAGCAAAATTCTGAATGGAAAAGAACCATATAAGCATCTTGTTTTACAATTTTAGAAGTAATTTTACACCATGGATACTCTGCATACACCAGAACAGCAGTGTAAATCAGGAGGTCATGACTGTGTTCTTGCTAGAAGAAACACTCTTGAACTGATCCAAAAAAGACCTGCAGTATTTCTGTGGTAATGGTACTTTTCTCCTTCAAACTGTTGAGAACAGGGATCACTTAAATCTTTTCTGAAATCAAGCTATCAACATCACTAAAGATCTTACGGTGACAGTGTGTACATGTATAATGTATTTATGATGGCATATTTTGCTGCAGAGGCAGTAGAAAACCACCATGCTATAGAGTGTTGAATGACCCTAAAATGTTACCTTTTTTCAAGTCTAGAATTAAGGCTGCCCAAAAATTCACTATTGAAAATAAAATCTGAAGAAAGAATACAGGTTTTGTAATTGTTCCTCACAGCAGTATATGGGATTTTAAAGAAAAGTAAAACCGTATTTCTTATAGAAGCCCATAGAAAGCTGTTGGCAGCAATTGAACTCTCTTATCTGGAAATAAGTCAAGTTTTCCTAGCTTAATTGTACTAATGAACTGTTCTATAAGGAAAACACAGTCTTTATAAATAACAATTCTAATGCTTATGGCTGCCTTTAAAATGTCTGTGCACTGTACTTGTTTTACCCCTTTTAAGAGGTTTTATGCATGAAGAAATACTGGGCAGGTTATTTAAATGAGGTTTCCATCATAAAGTACAGATGTGTTTCACAAATTATGTACATAAAGAGCCTGAAATAATTGATGCACAGCAGACTTTCATCCTCCATCCAAGAACAGCCCTTTTGAATGAGTACTTGTGTAAGACATAATGTTTGAGCATCTTTCCAGCATCATGTGGCAGCATCGACACATCAGCTGTTGACAAGTGTAAACATGTACATTTGAATTCTGATGTGAGTGCTGCCAGCTCATTTGCTTGTAGCCATCACTCTTTCTATTCCTTTTCTCAGACAAGTTCTGCAGTCCTTGGGCTCACCCGCTTCGCATCGTCGCAGACTGAAGGGCAGTTTCTTCTCTCAGAGCTGATTTCCTCCCAAGACATGAGTCAGCAAGCGAGCTGACGACATCGCTGGAATGGTCCACACGGAGATGTACCTCTGCAGTGACGCAGTCTTTGCTCGTACAGGAATCAGCAAAGAGAGTTTTACATCACTTCTACGCCAGGTGGCAACATATCATGTTGGTCTGCTCGCCAGCAGGATTGAAAGGAACGATAAGCAGCATTCTGCAGAATTCAGTCAGCACAGAAAGTAAAAATCAGCTTTAGATGTTGAATCCTCAGTAATTCATATCATGCCCATTTCTGCTTATCGTCCTGAGCTCCTTGCTCTTTTATTCTGCTTTAGAGGAGCTTTGTTATTTTAAAGAGCTCTAAAAGCTTCCAACAGCCCAAGATGTTCTGCAAAAGGTGTTGTGACCTTAAATTACAGGATAGCTCTGTAGACATATAATAGGATTTACTGCACAAAGAAGTCAAAACAATGAGGCTAAAGCATGAACTTACATTCCTTGAGTGTGTAGAAACACAAAGCATTCTAAAAGCCACTTTCTTTTGTCACCCTATGTTCGCCAGGATGAGAAAGCACGAAAGGTAGCTTTTTAGACAGTTTGCATCCTGTAGGTCACAGGATACAAAATGGCCAAGTGTTTGACATACTTTTTAGAGCTGTAGAATTTTCTAAAATTTGAGGATTAGTGGAAAATTTTGATCTTTTCACAGTCACAAAGTAAGGATTGATATAATCAACCATTCTTGATTACTACTACAATCAAGAAAGTAGTGGGCACATACTGGCTTTGTTACCCTTCTTTTTTTTTTGAAAAACAGATAATTTCTGGAATTTGTATTGTAATATAATAGAGTATTGTTGTTATTACTTTATTTAATATAATAATATACATTTTTGTTATTGATTAAAGACGTTGCNTTTGGCAACTTCATCTGCCAGTTCTCTAAGGACCCGTGGGTGGATCTCATCGGGTCCCATGGACTTGTGCACCTCCAAGTTTCTCAGGTGTTCCCGAACCTGCTCTTCACACACAGTGGGTGGATCTTGCTTCCCCTGGTATACGGCCACATTCTCATTATAGTCCTCTCCGCAATCATGTCCGAACATGTCCTCTGTAGTACTCTGCGTTCCTGCATATCTTCATTTCAGGTTTCAAAAGCTCCCCCTCTTCAAGTCTTTGCCGCTGAGATAACCTTTCATCACAAATTCCCCCCCCCCATTTCCTGCCTCAGATACAAGTCCTTTATAACAAACATACATTTACTTTTATAAAAGTAACAGAAGAAAGTACATTCATGTTTATTACAATTTGTCTCAAGTTTCCCATCCCTTATAACAAAAATACATTTACTTTTATAAAAGTAACAGAAGAAAGTACATTCATGTTTATTACAATTTGTCTCAGGTTCCCCAGGTCTGGAATGTTTCCCGTATTTGCCTCCTTTTGTTTCATCAATGGTCTGGGATAAGATCTCGAATGCCCTCTTTTGTCTCATCAATGTTTCCCGAAACTTGGTTAACCTTTCTCGCAAGCAATTTCCATATTATGTTTATTACATTTTGACAAAGACTGGTGGAATGCTATTAACTGAAAGGAAGAAAGTAATTTAATTAGATTATCTAGATGATGTAAGTTTGTACACCAAAGTTGTCTTTTTAAATTTGAGAGACAATTTTTGGCATTCACATTAAGATGAATATTACAGTGCATCATGACAATTTTTCTTTCAGATATTCTGGTGTGTCATTAATAAATAAGTTGTCTCTAATAATACATAAAGTTTCACAGTCTCTGAAGAACCAGCACCCCCAGTTTAGACAGGAATAAAAACCTGGATTGCTATTTAAATGTCTTTCAAGCAATTGGTCAGAAAGGCTGTCTATCAGTATATGTCTGACATTCAGGCTGAAATGTTTTGTGAGGTGTTCATCCTGCTAACTTAAGGCCTTTTTATTTCAGACATAGTCTTCTGAGGTGTTCATTCTGGATTTCTCTTATAGTTACTCAAGCAACATCTAAAATAGCCTCATCTGAAAAGTCTTTCAGTCTTTCATAGTCCTAGCAGGGACATTCAGGCCGGCAGGCTTCTGTTGGATCTCATACATTTCTAAAAGGTCAGATGAATCATCACACAATAGTGCTTATCTCTCTGTTGTGTCTGTAAAGAGAGTCTAGACAACTAGTTTGGATATCAATGTTTTAGACATTTGCATTTGCTCAGATGATATTTATCTTCTGAATTTAATTGTACTTCAGGTGGAACTACGGACTCTAGGATGATTTGACAATTAAAACCCAGAATGTATTCAGTTTGGGACCCAAATTCTGCAATCCTGGCTTAAATATTAATCAAAGTAATTCTAAACCATTTTAGATTAGGTAGGTGCAACTCCCATTGCTTTAAGTGAGCGATGAATCTGGTGTGGCTTGCCAGACTGTTATAGACCACTGTGCTAGTGTAATGAAAGTACAGTAAAAGCAATGGAAGGGAGGAGCCTTTGTTAAAGGTTTAAGTGGTTTATTCTGTGGGTTTTTACAAGCACAAGGAGAAAATTATAGCTATGGTTAAATAAAAGTTTGTGAAATATTTAAAATGCAAATAATAAGTAAACTGACAAATGAGATACTCATCTTCACTCGTATTTTAAGAAGAAATGGGAATATAATGGTATATGAAATAAACTATATAGACAAAATCTAATCCATGCATCTGAACTGAAACTATGTGAATAGGAGCGTTCATGAAAAATTCTGCAGCCTTGGATGAAGGAAGAAGGAAGAGAGGGAAGAAGATAATGGCATGTTTAAGTGACAGCATTTTAGGCAATGTCAAAAGCTTCGACACTGTGGTGAAGCCAAACAGAATCAGTGACAGAGTGGAATTTGAGCGTGTATGGGACTACTTTACAATTAATTGATTAATCAGCAAATTTAGAGGCTCCAGTTCTGGAAATCCCATGGAAATAATTGGATTTTAATAATTAATTTTTTTAGTTCATGAGCTACCACTTAGTAAAATTTCCTTATTTCAAGGATTCTAGGGGTGCAGGGTAAAAGAAATACTGCCTACAAACCATCTATGGCTATCTTTAAAAGAAGACTTCAAGACATAAATGTTTGATTTAAAGCTACCCATCTTCACTCAAGAACAAGGTCTTCACTTTACAACAGCTTTTAGTAAAACAAGAGAATTTGATTCTCAACAGTTGTTATCCCTTCCTCTTCAAAAGCTACAGTTGAACAGGAAAAATTTCAAAGTAAGTTAAAGAGGACAGTTCTAAAATATGAAGAGTCTACAATAGGAAGAACAATTAGGCAAATCAGACTTCTCAGTCTAGACAAAAGACTATTCCACAATAATTTAATAGTGGGCTAAAGTTCCCCAAGTGGTATGAAGGCAATGCATCAGAGATTTCTTATTTGCTCTCTCTTCCAATAAAAAGCCTGGTGAACATCAACTGAAATTAACAGAAGTCTTATTCAAAGAAGAAAAAAAACGCTTGGTTCTTCAGCTTTATTTTAACATCTGTTCTATCTTTTGCAAGTAGCTCCACAAATCTGCTCTGAAGTTTACATGCATTCAGTACATTCAGGAAGGAGCAGACAAGTTCACGTGAGTAAAATCCACCAATACCTATTTTAAATCAAGACACTCTCACTGACTGAATAATTCCCAAAGTTAAGTATTTTTTGAAGTTAGGATATTATGTGGGAAAAGTCCCACTACATGCCATATTAGTTTTTTTTTTACTCTAGGGGCTTGTTTGGAGACATACTAATTTTTAAAAATCACTGTGATCTAGAATCACAGTTATGTTAAAAACAGTGGTGATTTAAAATATATTATTGAACTATTTGTCTTAAAGTCGATTTATAACAATAATTTATACTGAAATATTTTTCAAGTAATATCCAAAATTTATCCAGTTTCATTTAAGGTAGAGTGAATGGCTTTAATTCTATATGTAAATTATAATTGTCCTTACTATCATTTCAGGAACATGTTTTAAGAAAAAGTTGAAAGCTTTAAAAATATATCAGTAAGTGTAGCAAAAAGCACTGAATGTGATAAATAGGTGAATAAACGGTGAAGGAATGAATACCTTTAACTCTGTTGTTTTGTGGTTTTCTTTCTCAGAAATATATTTTTTTTGTTTTTCTTTCAGGTTTATTCTGATTGATTTTGTTTAATTTACTATTTTCCACTTGTCTTAGACAAGCAGCAATCACAGCTGTGACAAAACCAAGAGCATTCACTTCCTGTTTTCCATTTTTACCAGTGTTTTCCATTTATGCGAGAGTATACCTACTCAGTACTACCCAACCTGTGTTAAGGGTTGCAGTAACTCATGTTTTCTCATTTCACCTTTCAACATGTTATGTGAATGCATACATGTTTCTTGTATTTGCAGGCAAGGACAGCAAAGTAATGAAGAATTGGCCTGGAAGAAGAAAATGGGAAGGAAGCAACCACTTGATTTGGTGGATTCACTGTCTTCAGTGGGAAAAGACATTTCTTCAACATAATTTCCATTTTAACAGAGTTTTTGAGTGTGTGAGCATAAAAGTAGTTAGAGTTACCTGATCTATGATCTTATATATGGTATGATGCAGAAACTGAGCAGTAACACATAGAAATTAGCATTTCGTTGACAGTGAACTGCTTACATTCAATTACATGTATCTATTAATATGATGACAATACCTTAGATCACCTTTAAATGTATTAAATTTATCTACCACCAAACTCATGCTCATTAAAGCCTACTGTGATATTCTCATGTAGGAATTTCTTTTAGCAGTACTTGGAAAATTTCCTTCAAATTGGAGGTAGGCATTCAAGTTCTCCCATCTTTCTTTTCCATTATTTAATCAGTATTTAATTAATTCCATTAATTAATTAGTATTCAAAGTTATGTTGAATAAGAATTTTTCACCAGAAAACCTGCAAAAACTAGTGTCAGATATCAGTATCCTTTGTTAAGGTGTACAGAATCATCAGTGACTGGAAGTAAATGGACCTTTAAAGGATGCTTCAAATGGATGAACTCTAGGGTTAAGTCAGTCTTGACTATGTTGAAACAGAGAAATTGGTTCCAGTAATATATCTAACCAGTACTGATGTGTATTAGTGCCAGTCTCTTTTTGGGATATAACTCATCTCGGATGGATGGTATCTAGAGAGAGGAGGAAAAAGCGGAGAAAGAGATGCAGCAGGGTGCTATGAAAACCTTATGATTTGCAACAAATGCATGCTTAGATAAACAGAGAGGCCAATTGAAAAGCATCCGACCTTTTCCTTTAAAAACAAAACAAAACAAAAGGAAAAGAATTAAAGGAGGTGCTTTGCGCCAATTGAGAGGACAATGTAAACCTTTATGATAAGATTCTGCTCACATCACTTTGTACTATTTCAGTACAAAAGGTAGATTTAAAGGTAGAAGTAAAGTATCCCTCCCAACAGTGCAGAGAAAGAGGCATGTTTGATATGTAATTTCTTTCATCCTGAATAAGAAATCTAAAATCTCTTGCTGCTATCAGGTGACTAGTTCAGATGCAGACATCTACTCAGCTTGAGCCATCAGTGAACACTTGCAGCCCCGAAGCCAACCCAGTCCTGGACTGCATCATGAGAAGTGCGACCAGTGGGACAAGGGAGGTGATTTTGCCTCTCCACTGGGGTCTGGTGTGGCCCCACCTGGAATAATGTGTCCAGTTCTGGAGTCCTCAATGTAAGAAAGACATTGAACTGTTGGATCAGGTCAAGAGGAGGGCCGTGAAGATGATCAAAAGGCTGGAGCGCCTCTCTTCTAAGGATGGGCTGAAGGCATTGGGGTTATTCAGCCTGGAAAAGAGAAGGCTCAGGGGGGACCTCATAGTCTCTTCTCAATACCTGAAGAGGGTTACAGAAAGGCAGGGGTAGGACTTTTTAGTAGGGTCCAGGGTGGCAGGACTAGGAATAATGAATGTAAATTGGAAGAAGTTTTTTCCAGTGAGACACTGGAACAGGTTGTGGATGCCCCCTCTCTGGAGCTGTTTATGGCCAGGCTGGACAAGGCACTGAGCAACCTGATCTAGTGGGAGGTGTCTGTGCCTATGGCAGGGGGTTGGACGATGATCTTTAAGGTCCCTTCCAAACCAAATTTTTCTATGATTCTAAACAAAGTAAGAAGTACTGTATTCTTTGTCAGTCTAAGGGCTGTTGTGCAGGAAGAGGAGGATGAGGAGTTCAGGAGCCTCAAGTTCCACAAACTTCATCGGTTCTTCTTCAGTAAGCCAACAGACATCATGGTACATTGTTTTTTTGATGTTACTCCTGACTGTGTTATTTACCCATTTCATATGTTTTAAAAAACTGTTGTGGAATTGTAATTTTTCCATAATTTCAAGCATGTGAAGTTCATGAACCACTAACATCAAAACAGTTTTGCCTGTGAACTGAATCTATTGAGTCACAGAATCTTCAAAATTTTTCCTATTCTAGCTCTTCAGATTTCAACAGTGTAAAACTTGTATTGCTTCCTAAGTTAGAAATAAATCTTTTCCCCATTGTTGCATGTAGCATGTAGCCAATAGCATAGTAATTTTTCTCAAGATAGTCGAAATACTTAGAATGAATAGATAAGTATAGTCCGATATAAAGAAGGATGGAATTAAGATGACAATCCAGTGTGAATGTGAATGATAGCATTTTTGCAGAAATCTGCATTACTTGTACCCTGAAGCCAGGGAGGTGCTTGTCAGTATTCCCTAAGAAATCTCTTCCTAGAAAGCAATTTCTGGGTTATACATCTCTTCTTTTTACAGGTTAACTGCTTGGCATTAGTGTTTTCCTTGATGGCTTAGGTGTCTTCCCAAAACATTCAAACACAAGTTCTGTGTAAACTCAGAAGCCATGAGGGAGCCCTAGTGAACAGCCTTAAACAAAAGATCTAATGATACTTCCTTCTGATCATGAAACCTGCATGTTTTGCACAGGGTAAATACAGGCCTTACTGAGACATTCAGGGCCTGGGCCCATGGGAGTATTAGTTTGACTGGATGCATCAATCATAAAAGCTACAGTTAATTTGTGCTTTTGGTAACCTCATTATCGTATAATTTGGATTATTTAGGCTTAAATTAATGGCCTCTTTTTAAGTGGAAAACAAATACAAATAAAATACCAATAAAAATTTCTTTTACAAAGGATGTTTCTGGACTGTTTTCTTATCCCAGTCAGTGAGTTTTCTCACTTCTGTGATTCTCCCCCATCCAACAAGCAAGGGGAGGAAGCCGTCAGTTGCATGTGGCTTAGGTGCAATAGTGAACTCAAACTCAATAAACATAAACATAGTGAGTACTCAGGAGTGCTTCTGCATTTTCTACTTAATTTTTATTAAGGAAAGATTACACAGGTGTCTGTCCAATGGTATTACTTTGCACGATTTTCCAATGCACCAGCGCTCCATAAATGCAGATCTATTTTGGTGTTCCCCCATTTCTCCGCAGGCCAGTTTTCAGAAGTGGAAAGGCTTGGAGAATCTTCTGCAAAGAAACCGTGGCAAAAAGCAGCATTACTTTGGGGTGTAAAGAGTGGGAGCAGACTCCATGCACCTTCCTGTGACAGCCTGACGTCTTCAATGGGACCAGCACCTGCCCTGGCAGGAGAGGCAGCTCCTCTCCCCTTCTCCCTGCCAGCTGGCAAGAGAGCCCTGTGTCCCTGCAGAGTGACCACCCAGCCTTGGGAAGCATGGTTGGCAGCTGTGGAAACCTGAGTCTCGCTGGTGCCAGGGAAGTGGGGCCTGGGGAAGGTCTTGCTGCTGGGGCAAGGTCCTGAGCATGGCTTAGGAGTCTGACAACACTCCCCACCCCACCAGCATGTGTCCCTCAAAAGGTCCTATCAGCAGAGATGGGGAGCACACAGATACACAATGTGCAGCAAATCCCTGATACAGCTTTTCCCTGTGGCCAGGTCCCAACCCCCAGTGCCCGACAGAGACTCACAGAGATAAGTGAAGTCATGGGGGCTACTGGTGATGCTTCCCAGAGGAGGAAGAGCCTGTCTTTGTGGCTCTCTGCATAGCTGATTTCTCCAGCAGGGTTTGTGAGGGTGACCGTATCTGCCCATCGAACCGAAATCTTCGTAAAGGCTAATAGTAGTACCCTGGCAAAGCACCCATCTGAAAGCAGAGGGCAAAAGCAGGGAACACAAGGGGCCGACGTGAAGATGAGGATGTGTTGGAGCCCCTGTACTCCCATGCAGCCAGGGGCAGAGGAAAGTGCTGTATTGTGGGGAGTCGAGCCCTGTGTGACACCTTCACCAGGTACCTGTCAAAGGTGCTCTCCCTCACACTGGGCTGAGGGGAGATGCCCCAGGACTTCCCCCAGACCTTCTAAGAGGCGAGAGAAGCAGCAGAAATTACCTCAGCTCTCTTGGATGAGTGAAGGGGGTTTACAGTGGAGAAGCTCAAACAGAGCCCCTGACAAGGGATGGGACTGAGTGGGAAAAAGCCTGCAACTGTCCCAGGAAGGGCCTTGTGTGCAACCCTGCTCATCCCAGCCCACTTGCCCAAAATGTAGCATAACCTTCTTCCCAGCATCAAACTGCCCTGCTGGGCGTGCTGTCCTGTCCACAATGAGAATCCTGCCCAGGGATGGTTGCCTGCAGTCAGTGGGAAAGCAGAGCTCATCAGAGTGCTTCCCAGACCCTCACAGAGCCCCCAAGCTCAGGAAGAGCAGAGGCAGAGGACTTCAAGCCCCTTTTTCTTCCTATCCCTGCTTTGTGTGCCCTTTTCTCCCTCTGGAGCTTTGGCAAAAGGCCAAGGCAGTGGTGAAAGGCAGCAGCCTTTGTGCTGGTGTGGACAAAGAGCATGGTTTCCTCTGCCACAGCCCAACCAGAGGTGCTGCAGTTGAGTGGAGATGGCTCTTACCGTGGGGACCAAGGGTTGGCTGGTACCTTCTCCAGAGTCACCTGAAAGAGAAAGACTGTCCCTTTGAGTCCCAGAGCTGCTGGGCCTTTTCAGAGCTGGTGGCTCTAGGAAGACATAGCCGATGATAATGCTAGTTCTCTGGGGCACTGCCTGGAACCAGAGATCCAAGGCAATTCACCCACCCACCTTTGTGGCCTTTCTTGTGCCACAGCAGCAGTCACTGACCTGCGCCATGTCCATTGCCCTCAGGAACTGTGCTGTCTCATAGCCGACAACAGCTGTAATTGATGTCAGCAAGAGAGAGTTAGTTTATGAGGGTCTGTAACAATGGCTGTAGTCACACCATGTCTTCCCCCAGCATGGTGGCAGGAGGCTGAGGACATGGTGAAAGGCTGCTGAGAGAGGTTGGAACTCCAAGCAGGCATCCTCTGCATCTGTCCTCAGGGCTCTGCACAGCCCTGCTTCCTGGGCACGCTTGGTGCCCCACAGCTGTGCCCCAATTCCCCTCCCTGCTCTGCCTGTAGGGAGCATCTCGGGAGCTCCCTGAGCTGCCAGCATGGGTGGTTGCAAAAGTCCCACTGGCTCATCTTCCTCCTTTCCCTTCCTCCTTCCCTCCTGCTCAAGCTTGCAGTGGCAGCAGGTGAGTATTCACCAAGACCATACAGATTCACCAAGAGAAGCATGGTGAAGATTCTCTTCTTCTTCAAAATTATGAATTCTTCCCTGAAAGAGAGGGAGTTGTGGGCTTAGTAATGACGAAGGGCAGAGAGCTCTGTCCAGGGGAATTTACTCTTCCAAGCTGAGGAGCAGGAATTTGGGAGGAGCCAGGGTCCCCCGGTAGGGAGCAACAGAGTCGTGCTCACACTGACCCCACAACCTCATCTCCTTGTCTCCACNTCCCCCAGCATGGTGGCAGGAGGCTGAGGACATGGTGAAAGGCTGCTGAGAGAGGTTGGAACTCCAAGCAGGCATCCTCTGCATCTGTCCTCAGGGCTCTGCACAGCCCTGCTTCCTGGGCACGCTTGGTGCCCCACAGCTGTGCCCCAATTCCCCTCCCTGCTCTGCCTGTAGGGAGCATCTCGGGAGCTCCCTGAGCTGCCAGCATGGGTGGTTGCAAAAGTCCCACTGGCTCATCTTCCTCCTTTCCCTTCCTCCTTCCCTCCTGCTCAAGCTTGCAGTGGCAGCAGGTGAGTATTCACCAAGACCATACAGATTCACCAAGAGAAGCATGGTGAAGATTCTCTTCTTCTTCAAAATTATGAATTCTTCCCTGAAAGAGAGGGAGTTGTGGGCTTAGTAATGACGAAGGGCAGAGAGCTCTGTCCAGGGGAATTTACTCTTCCAAGCTGAGGAGCAGGAATTTGGGAGGAGCCAGGGTCCCCCGGTAGGGAGCAACAGAGTCGTGCTCACACTGACCCCACAACCTCATCTCCTTGTCTCCACTGGTCAGGTCTTATACTCACAGGCTGGAGACAGCTGGTCTGCTTGGCCCCGTCTCTTTGATGAGCTTTTCTCCTGCTCACCTGTCCTGGTTTGAGGTAAAATAGGGTAAATTTTCTAGTTTGCAACTTCACTTTTCTGTTCGGACTCTTCTGTCTGAGTAAACTCTGAAATTATCTGTACATTGCTTAGAAACTGTTCACTCCTAGAGTGATGAGACCTGATTATACCAGGGAATGGTATGCAAGAAGCTCTTATTTTCATTATTCACTATGGTGATCAAGGTCAGAAAGTTTGTCACTTGCCCCACTGGGGTGCTGGAAGTCCCACCTGCAAGGAGGAGCAGACAGGGCAGGTGACCCAAAATTGACCAACAGTACTCCATCCCATCTGCTCCAGACTCAGGATAAAAGCTGAG
>VZTY01027886.1:0-30688 GCA_013400935.1 Turnix velox
CAGTAACTCCAGTTGTGGTCTCAGCAGAGCTTGAGTAGAAGAGCAAAATCACCTTTTGACCTGCTGGCCATACTTCTCTTGATGCAGCCTAGGACTGGGTTGGCTTCCAGGCTGCAAGTGGACACTGCCTCCACTTAAGGAAGGATCTAAAAGCCTCTAGTGAGGGAGACATAGGGAACTCTCTTCTGACTGGGAGGGGTCACAAATGTAGAAAGAGAAACAGCAAAACTCTTCCCTCCCATCAGTACATCCATTCCCAATCAATGAAAAAGGGAAGTGAATGAAAAAGGGTGATTATAAAACTCTCTGCTTATTGAGTTTATGATGGAAATAGGAAATATTGACTCAATTGGCAGTGTATCCACCGAGAAAAGGACAAAGGAATGTCTAATAATTGAATGTTTTCAGACAGAATATTGCTAAGTCTCAAAGGAACCAGGCACCAAACCAGCAGTAATTACTTAGAATAAAAGACAAAGGAATTGTTAGACAAAGGAATTTTTCAGAAAGGTAAGCAACCAAATCTCTGTTTCTTCTAGATTGTTATATAGATTATATGCACTTCAATGTATTTCCATAATAGACGAGCATAATATATTCTGATTTTTCTTTATATAGGCCTCCTGAATATTCTGAACACTTCTCATAGCTTCATTTCATGTTGTCTTCAGATTCTGCATCATCTTCAAGAACTGCAGAACTGCTGTGGCTTCCCTGTGACATGAACTTGTTTGTCCTTCAAATGTTCTGTTCACTACAGGCTTCTGGTTTTCCTCAGCATGTTTTTGACTGAAATATCTTTCACTATATTCTTTATGTTTATTTATTTCCTCTCAATCTTTTGGGCCTTAATAAGAACAATACTTTCCAAAGGAAGGAAGTTACAGGTGTCTCTGGTCTTGTCACTGAACATCAAGAGAAAGAATTGTATCTCATCTGCATTTCCCCTTCAGGTATTTACATACATTAATGAGATCCTACTCAGACATCACTTCTCCAGGCTAAATACTCCAAGCAGAAGAAAGACAAGAGATGAATAATTAGATAAATAGGAAATCATTGTCAGACAATAGCACAGCAAGAAATTAATAAGTGCTAGAAACAAGCAGTGATTTGCCGATGTGCAAAATTGTCACAATGTTATGACTGTGAAAGATATGAACAGCTTTAAAAGACTGGACAGCAGAGAAATGCATGGCTTTGATGTCTAAGCTTCATCTTGCAGCCAGAGATCACACAGATGTTTAAAATATCTCTGGAAAAAAAATTACCTGGATGTAAATAAGTGAAGTTTGAGGTTGCACATGAGCACTAGATGACAGAAAGTCTTAATCTTCGTTTGACTCATATAATTAGATTGATGTAGCTCAGCATACATTTGGCAGACATCGTAAGTAAAGTCAAGGTAGCAAGTGGGAAACTAATGAGAAGGGAGATGGACTCTTGAATTAATGCTTAGTGCATGTACTTAGGAATAAGTGTTACAAATCTCATGTAGGATGAGGGTTTAGATTCACTACAAAGAGTGAACTAAGCAAAAAGAACTTTTGATTCCCATCAACCATGGGTGGAAGAGCCATCAAAGAGAAGAAGATGCTGCTTCTTTGGAGAAACTGTTCCCCTGAATGTGATCTTGGCTGTCCTGACATTGCTGTTGGCAGGTTATCAAGAAGGCCAATAGCATCCTGGGGTGTATAAGAAGGGGTGAGGTCAGTAGGTGGAGAGAGAGGTTCTCCTCCCTCTCTACGCTACCCTGGTGAGACCACATCTGGAATATTGTGCCCAGTTCCGGAGCCCTCAGTTGAAGAAGGACAGGGAACTGCTGGAGAGAGTAGAGCGCAGAGACACAGAGATGATGAAGGGACTGGAGCATCTCCCTTGTGAGGAAAGGCTGTGTTAGCTTGGTCTCTTTAGCTTGGAGGAGAATGAGGGGTGACCTCATTCATGTTTAGAAAGATGTAAAGGGTGAGTGTCATGAGGATGGAGCCAAGCTCCTCTGAGTGCACTCCAATGATAGGACAAGGGGCAATGGGTGCAAACTGGAACACAGGAGGTTCCACATAGNAAGACACCACGAAGAGAAACAGTTTGGTAGGACAAAAGGAAACAGCTTCAAGTTCAAGGGGAGGGGTTAGATTTGGTATTAGGAAAAAAAATTATGCTGAGAGGGTATTAAGCAATACAACAAGCTGCCCAGGGAAGCACCATCCCTTGGAGGTATTGAAGAGATGGGTAGACATTACCCTTAGAGATATGGTTTAGGGCTGGTTCTTGTCAGAGTTAGGTTGATGGCTGGATTCCATGAGATGAAAGGTCCCTCCCAACCAAGGTGATTCTATTAAATTTATTCCAGTCTTAAAATATTAATTAAGTGACCGTATTTTCTGCCAGTATCTGAGATAATGAGTAGAGGACTAAGTTAGAACAAACATGAGCTTACATGCATTACCTAGTTTTTTTTATTGCACTATTTTCTATTGTCTATTACACACTATAAATGCTCTTAATTCTTGTACAAATCCTCAATTTTTTCCTAGTACTTCCCATAAAAGTTAAGAAGCACATTCATGCACAGAAAATCATTTTACAGAGCAGTCCATAGTAGCCCTTTTTGAGAGTCTGCCTAGAATACTCCATTCACCATTGATCATGTAGAGCAAGGCTAAATAGTTTGAGCAATACACAGAATAAGCACAGCACAGATTTTCTAGAAGACATCAAAAGGACAGTGCAGTTGTTTGCCAGATCCTGGAGCCACAGGATAAGCAGGAGCAAGAGAGGGTTGAAGGAGACATGAGGAAGAAGTTCTTGCCCATGAGGGTAGTATAAGACTAGCCCAGGTTGCACAGAAAGGTGGTGGAGACCACATCAAGACTGGAGACATCCAAGGCCAGGCTTGCTGAGGCTCTGAGCAACCTGATGTCCCTGCTCACCTGCTCACTACGGAAGGTTGGACTACATGGCCTTCAAAGGTCCCTTCCAACCCAAAACACACTTTGTGAACAGTCTGCAAGGGAATGAATGAGAGTAATCTCTTAAAGAGAGTCTGATGTGCAGCTGAGACCCATTGCTGACAGATCTGAAAGTCTATGAACAAGTCTAGGAATTAATTTATACCAAAAGATATGAAGTTAACCTTTTGTCTTTATAGAATACAAGAATGGGGGAGAGGAGGGTAGGAAGGGACCTCTGGAGATCAACCAGTCCAGTTCCCTGCCAGAGTAGGGTAACTCAGAGCAGGTCACACAGGAACATGTCCAGGGAGGTTGGAAATGTTTCTAGAGACAGAGACTCCACCACTTTTCTGGGCAGCCCATGCTGGCAGAGAATTTCCTCCTCAAATAAAGAAGATTCTACTCATAAAGCTACCTTGACTCTCTGTCACACTCTACCATCTCCTTGTGTAGTGTCATCACTTTGGCTTTTTAGACTAAATCACCAGATTATGAGATGTCCATAAGTGTCCAGGAAGCTGTGTGACCTAATCTTTGCGTTCCTGCTCCAAAAGGAGGTTTGGTCTAGATGATCTCTTGAATTCCCTTCCAATCCCTGACATTCTGTGATGTTATGATCCCAATCCAAAAGTAAACTTGAAATGATCATAAATAATTGCAGTAAAAGCCCTACGTAGCATATTGGAATTTAAAGAGCATGGAAAAACACTTCATACTTTCAGAAACCCAGACAGAAATAAGATAGAAATTTTTAACAAGACGTCCTAGAATGTCAATAATGTTCTATCACAATCAAGTCCTGCTGGTCCACCCATTAATGCTAGGACTGAAATTGGTCCACAGTGATTAATTTGAGCTAAACAGAGTATGTAGAGTCTCCAGTTCAGTTATTGACCCACAGCACTCCTGGGTTCCTGGGAGAATGCTGTGTCTGGTGCTTCCAGTGCTGCTGCCTGAAATGTTCTAACAAACCAGAAATCAATGTAGAGGGCAAGGCAGACAGACCCAGTCAATGAGCTATTCATTACCTTCTGGATACCTTGGGTATTAATTGGCTTGTGGTCAATTTATAAACTGTAATCAACCACGGCTATGTTTAATCCCTTCTATAAAATAAAACCAAAAAGCTTCATGTTTTGTGTAGTCATAAAGACACGAAACCAGGTAAATAAGTAATTAGACACCTGAATGCTACCTCCATCAAATCAAATATATCACATTTCTCTGACCTCTAATAGAAGCTGTTTAGTAAACACCTCAATTATACAAACAAAGAGCAAAGATGTTTTTTAGTGCATGATCCTTGTATTAGGTTTTTTTTCCCTGATTGGCAATTAACACCTAAATTCCAGATGCTTTCTTTTTTAAATAAATTGTTACCTTCAGGACAGCAATTTCTGCCTCCAAAAGCAGGCACAGAGGAGGCTGGGATTTCATAATGAATGTTTATTCTTTCTTACTTACTGATAGAAACCTGTTCTATCATAAAACTAATTAAAGTTGGGAAAAGAGAGAATTAGTCTTTTCATTTTAAATTGAAAGCAAAAAAAAACCAAACCTCCTAATCACATAAATGTCACACCAAATGTTTGGATAGCTTCTGAAAATAATCACTTTGCAAAAGACACAGAAGCCTCCCCCAATGGAAAGCAGTAATGCAGGATTTATTTCCCAACATTGAATACAAAGAAGAAGAAGCAAAGTGAGGAACATCACACTGCAAAGTTCAAAGGAAATTGCTTTTACAATTCTCAAAAAATGCTTCTTCATACAAATAGATGGATTATGGGCATCTGGACAAATTATCCCTCCTTTTATATGAGCTCCCAGTCATACAGTTGGAAGGGACCTGCCAAGGACATCTAGTGCCACCCCCTGCAGTGAGCAAGGACATCCTGCACTAGATCAAGTTGCTCAGAGACTCGGCGAACCTGGTCTTGATGAAGCCTTCACCACCTCTACAGGCAATCTGGGCCAGTGTCTCACCACCCTCGTGGGCCAGAACTTCTTCCTCATGTCTCATCTAACCTGGTCTTGCTCTAGTTTTCAACAACTGCTCTTTATTCTGTGGCTCCATGCCCTGGCAAACAGCCCCTCCCCAGCTTTCCTGTAGCCCCTTCAAGCACTGGAAGGCCTCCTGAACTCCATGGGATCCCAAAAAAGGAGAGCAGACGGGAAGAACGACCTCTCTTGATAAATGTTGGGTGAGACAAGAGTCACCTAAGACACAGGGTATTGTCAGCTCCAGAGAGAAGCTCAGAAAACACAAGTGCCCAGGCAGTTCTTCTCAAACCTATTCTGAAATAGTTTGATTTGCATACCTACTGGGAATTAATAATCAATATATTTTTTAAATTATCACTGAGATGACTGTTCACAGCAGATTAAGTGCATGATGTGTCAATGCTACATTGATGAAGATTGTCAACAATGTCACAAAGCCAAAGATCTAATTTAATTATTGGCTGTTAGCTCTGGAAAATGGTTACTCCCAATTCTTTGTTGGCTAATAAAAGGAGTAATCTGCCCCTCATATTCATCCTCTCTGTTCTGGCTTATTTGCCTGTCAGTCCTGATAATTGTTACCAGCTTTCTAATTTTTCAGAAATAAAGGATTTGGCTGCACTTCCAGGTTCTTCAGACTTCAAATTAACAGGCTTCCCATAAATAAACACAGAACACATTTTCTCCTACAGCTTCCTGAGCACTTGGAGCAATTACTAGTTCAGCAGCTCTTAAGTAGCAAATAAAAAGGGCACTAAATATCAGGACGCCTTCTCTCCATAAGATTTTTGGATTCAACTGTAGCATGAGTCTTGCTGAATGAATCAAGTAAATACTATTTCATTATTTTCCCTTGTAAGTCTACTCATCTCATCTGTGATTTTCTTGAAAAAGTCTGGAAGCTCTGATAGAGAGCACCTCCCTTCTGAGGACAGGCTGAAGGAGTTGGAGTTGTTCAGCCCGGAGAAGAGAAGGCTCAGGAGGGACTTCAGAGTAGCTTCTCAATACCTGAAAGGCTGGGGTAGGACTTCTGAACAGGGGCCAGGATGGCAGGACTAGGAGTAATGAATACAAATTGGAAGAGGGTAGATTCAGGCTGGAGAGAAGAAAGTTCTTTCCTGGGAGGGTGGTGAGACACTGGAAGAGGCTTCCCAGAGAGGTTGTGAATGACCCCTCAGTACCTGGAGGTGTTTAAGGCCAGACTGGATGAGGCATTGACCAACCTGGTGTAGTGGGAGGTGTCCCTGCCCATGGCAGCAGGGTTGGAACTAGATGATCTTTAAGGTCCCTTCCAACCCAAACCATTCTGTGATTCTGTAAGAGAAGTCTTGTCATTATCCCAAGAATATCCAAGAATGAAGAGGAAGACAGCACAAACTGTATAACAGCCTCAGAAATCATCACAATTAAAGTGATAGGGTGCTAATGACTCCCTATAATCAACTCTCTTGCCTCTCTCCATCTCCCCAAGCCGCTAACCTCAAGATCTGGAAGAGCGGTGGAAGTTTGAGCCCAGCACAAAGAAAGGGGCAGACCCTTCAAAACTCTTAGTTTTAATTGGCATCATCAGGAATAAGCTGTGAAAATCGAGTCATTTGTCCTAGAAGTGCAAGAATCATTGTAACTGGACTAATAATTCCCTGATTAGTGTGCTACAGCTGTAATTACACCAAAACCTCATGGTTTCACATGTAAGGTTGGCTTCTTTGACCCATGTAAACTGTGCAAATTGCATTGCAACAACTGCTAGGAAGTAATTGGGGTGAGAAAAGATTGCTAAATTTTTCAGAGAACAGCCATTTGTACCTCAACTCAGGATCAAAGCAGCTTTCTGATTTATTTAGGAGAAATAATGAACTAGCAATCAGTGAGTTTCATATTCATGACTAACAACACAACAAATAAATGACAATACCACAGACTTACAGAAATAACTCAAGGCTGGAGGAAAAAGCTCAGAATTCTACATAAATAAATGATAAATTTATCCAAAACAGCCAAAAGCAGTTTGACAGAGTAGATAATCTGTAACTATATTATTTTCACAGCAAATGCCAAAAAGGCATCTAGATATGAAATGTTCTTGTACACATTTATTTATCACAGAATCCCATAATGACAGGGATTGCAAGGGACCTGGAGAGATCATCTAGTCCCATCCCCCTGCTGGTGCAGGAGCACCCAGAGCAGGTCTCACAGGAAGGTGGGGTTTGAATGTCCCCAGAGAAGGAGACCCTACATCCTCCCTGGGCAGCCTGGGCCACTCTTCTCTCACCCTCACCCTGACAAAGATCCTTCTCCTGTGTGGAACCTCCTGTGTTCCAGCTTGCACCCACTGCCCCTTGTCCTGCCATTGGTGGTTACTGAGAAGAGCCTGGCTTCATCCTTCTGACATTCACCCTTTCCATATTTACAACTATGAATAAGTTCACCCCTCAGTCTCCTCTTCTCCAAGCTAAAGAGACCCAGCTCCCTCAGCCTTTCCTCANGCCTCCATTCACTGATTGGGCTCCTTCTAATACACCCAGGATGCCATTTGCCTTCTCAGCTTCAAGGGCACATTGCTGGCTCATGGTCATGCCGCTGTTCACTAAGACACACCCAGGTCCCTTTTCCCTCCACTGCTCTCTAGCAGCTCAGTATTCAATTTCTACCAATACTGAAGACCTCCCAGGAGCATTTTTTCCAGGCTGAGATTGTTCTCTCAGCAAAGGGATCCAGTCCTAGGAGCCTCTTCTTTCCTGTTCTGAATCCTCTCCAACAGGTCCCTGCCCTGAAACTGAAGACCCAGGTGGATGCAGCACTGGACATGGGGTCTTATGAAAGAGAAAAGTTGAGGGGAAGAAATATTTTTCAGACCTAGTGGCCATTCTGGTTTTGATTTAGCCCAGGACATGGCTGGAGTTCCAGGATGCAAGCACACATTATTGGGTTATGTTGATTTTCTCATCAACCACCACCAACACCGTGTTTAATTAACACAAGCAAGTTCCATGTAATGTTCCACAACAAAAGGGATACAGGCAGTGAGGAAAGAAACTGAGGTGGACTGGGATGTGACTGATGTATACTCTTTGAGTATCCACAAGGTGCCAAAGCCAACCACATCCTCCAGCAGGCAAGAAAGTCCAGACACTAATAGCAAAGGGATGTTCTTAAACTCCAAAGTGAAGCCATGAAATGAAACTCTATTTCACAAACGTAACCCATCATCCTACATCTTAGCTTTTCTTTTTGACCTCACACTACTATTTGTAGCTACTGTCAATGCAGTTTGGGAAAAAAGCAGTTTATATTTTGCTGTGTAAATGCTATTTCACAGCTAGACAATGAGAGAAAGCAACAGAAGGATTTTGTGAAGACCTGGCAATAAATACTGGCTTAGGATACACATAAACACAAATGCTTAGGAGGAATAAGTTAATTCTAAACTTGGAAATTGGTGGCTTAGTGCTGAATTCCTAAAAAGGCCCTGAGTGCATCACTGGCTGCACAGTTACCATCTGATTCCAAATCAGGGTACCTGTATGCAACAACCTGGTTTACCAAGGATGGAACTCAGCTTTAACGCACTGAGAGGTGATGAAGGCCCCATCCCTGGAGACATTCAAGGCCAGGAGTGCAGAGGCTCTAAGCAACCAGATCTAGGGCAGGAAATCCCTGTTCCATGCAGGGGGTTGGACTACATGGCCTTGGAAGGGCTTTACAACTGTATGATTATATGATTTACACAAGCATTACATCTGAAAAAGTGTTGAGTTAATGATGTCACGATGGATAAGCTTTAAACCTCCTTAACTTTCTCTCCGTTTGTGATCATACAATCCATGTGTACCAGAAACTCAGAGAATCACAGAGTGGTTTGGGTTGGAAGAGACCTCAAAGACCATGCAGTTTCAACCTCCTGCTCAGGGCAGGGATGTCTCCTACAAGCCCAGGATGCTCCAACCAACCTGTCCTTGAACCCTTCAAGGGATGAGGCAGCCACAGCTTCTCTGGGCAAATTTAATATTACAGTTAGGCTGACAGAAGAAAGAAGTTCTTTGCTGTGAAGGTCGTGAGACCCTGGAAGATGTTGCCCAGAGAGGTTGTGGATGGCCCTTCAATCCCTGGAGGTGTTTAAGGCCAGGCTGGATGAGGCATTGAGCAACCTGGTCTAGTGGGACATGTCCCTGCTCATAGCATATATGTTCCTATGAATATGTTGATTTTCAAATTATAAATAAACAAAAATTTACCTTCAGAGAAACTCCAGAAATAAAAGCATTCATAGCATTCATAATAAGGCAAATAAAAGTCTCTGTGAAGGAAAATCTCTCGAAAGTAAAACAAAACTAAAACAATAATTCTTTTCCCATTCTTAATTTAGAACACCATGTTCTTAACTTGAAAGTGAGCTTGAGTGCATAACTATCACATAGCTCAGTGAGCTTACTGAAATTACTGCTGTATTCAAACTTTTTAAGAAAACCAAATGAGCAGAATGACGAATGATATTTTGATTAGAGAGATAAGTATGGTGAGCAACTGGTCCTGTGCATCTTAAATATTGTATGGAAAGCTTTCATTCTTTGTAATTAAATTCTTTATCAAAACTAGCTTAATTTCTGGGAAAATAACTTCAAAAGTAAAGATGATACAGTTCGAATAAGATATATTCCATAATTAACAGCAGATTAATCTTCAAGGCAGGCTCTGCCTACATGCACTTAGGATCAAAAATACCATCCCAAGTTGGAACATGTACACCTAAGTTTCTTCTCTGGAAATTAATAAACTAGTTTTGTGGATGGCAAGGTTTCACTGGAAGCACAAGGCTCAAATGATCTCTGAAAAGACCAACACAGGTCAAGGGCAAAGAGCACCAGATAGATGAACAGGCTCTGCGGAGAAAAGGACAAGGATATTGATTGAAAGGGGTCTTTTATATTTTCTCAGTCATTTGAATATGAAGTGCCATAAAATATGAATAACTGAAAAAATTATATCCTAATTCTCTGATGATGAACTTCAAAAGTGAATGGACACCTGGCAATTTTCACTATGATGCCTCTCAATAGATGATTTTCAAATTCCATCTGGTAATAATTACCCTTGAAAAATAATTAACAGAAACTGAATCTTTCCTTTCTCTTAAAAAGGTCTCCTTGCAAGTTATTTTTCATTGGAGAAAGGATCCTGTAAAGTGTGAAACCTGAAACCTTACATTCCCTTGAGGAGTGAAAAAACAACTGTCAAAAAATTATGTGTACATGCATGTTTATTTCTGCTCCTGACTAATATTTCACACCTCTGAGGCTGAGACTCTGCTTGTGACAGATTATCTTTCAGAACTGTCGAAGTCAGTCAATCTGCTTTGTTTTCTTCAGCACTGAAATGCTCAGTCACAGCCTCTGCTGCTGAGATGAGCTTGGACTTCTACAGGTGGTAGCTCCCCTCAATCTTTCAGGACATCTTCCCCAGCCCCATCTCTTCACCAAGAAGAGGATTTCCAACAGCAGTGGAATCATTGAACGGTTTAAGTTGGAAGGAACCTCAAAGATCATATAATTACAAACCCCCTGCCCTGAGCAGGGACATCTCCCACTAGACCAGGTTGCTCCAAGCCCTGTCCAACCTGGCCTTGAACCCCACCAGTGCATCTTCTCTGGGCAACCCGGACCAAGGGCTCACCCCCCCACACACAGCAAAGAATTTCTTCCCATCAGGGAAGCACAGAAAGAAGCTGTACTAAAGATGTAACAGCAGTCCCAATTTCAGCATCTTTTTTTTAATGTAATAACCTATTTATGCCACAAAGATCATAACATCATCTATAAATTATCCATCAGAGTTTTGTAATGGTTTGCATTATGCTACACAGCAAGTGATAAATACGCACTAGAAATGCCTTAAATGATTAATGCACAATATGTCTTGATACTGCAGCTTTTTAAGAAACCATTATTACTAAAAGTGAAGCTAACTGTGAAGTTGGAAATACTGGCTAAGTATGCTCTTTAAAATACATGTAAGACATACGAGTAAGAATATTTGTAGTTTTGGATACATTCCAAAGCTCCCTTCCAACCTAAGAAATTCAATTATTCTAAGGTATTAATTTAATCTGAACTTCCCAGCTCATGGAGCCCAACCATCAACCCAACACTGACAAGAACCAGCCCTAAACCATCTCTCTGAACTCTTTGTGTGCCCAGCTCTTAAATCCCTTCAGGGACAGGGCTTCAACCCCTGCCCTGGGCAGCCTCTTCCAGTGCTTGATAGCCATGCATCAGGGATAGAATTGTTTTAATCCCTATACTTTATGAATTTTAACATTAGGAATTTCTATATCACCTTAAGTATTATAAAAATTAAGCATCATTGAGTGGTTCTCTGATCTTTCAGTTCTCACCTGGCCTTTTTTCAAAGCACCACAAATGGCTAAGAGCAGATGAGAAAAGATCTGGAATAACCACTCTGAATCGAGCCAAAAAGATTGTTTGAGCTGAAATAAAGCAAAATAAACAAAACCAAAAATTAAATCAAAATAGACAAACCCAAGTTCCTGTGATATTTTAAATGCTGCATCAATGAAGTACAGAAAACACAAGTTTAAATGCCCCAGCAAATCCCTATTGACTAAAAAATACATAATATCCTTGCTACAGTATACACAGTATGTGAAGTTTTTAAATTAATTTCTGAGTTTGAATTTCAGAATAGATAAATATTATCCGTAGCCTGTAGTAGATCACTATGAACTCTACCATTCCACTGGCATTCTATAGCCAGGATCTTCCAAAGGTCTGTTAAAAAAATAACCAAGAGGAGAGAAAAATCATTAGAGTGCTATGTTTTGATTAATGTGATTAAAAGGTATGGCATTAAAGTCAACTATATGACAAGGCAAAACCTGGCACTCACTGTATTTATCTCCCACTGATATTTAAAGTGCAATGTCCCATTTCTCAGCAAAGAAAAAAATCCACAGTTTGATAGTTTTAATTCTACTCACATTCTTATTTCAACATTTAATCTACAGATCAGGTTTACACTAAATAAAAGCTGAAGTCTTTAGATCTCTTTCCAGTAGATGAAATGTAATGGTGTACAGGGAAAAAAAACCAGTTTTTAATCCCTTGCTTAAAGGGAGAACTCTAAGATAGTTTCCAAGACAGTTATATGACAGTTTCCAAAGATGAGTTTGATTAAATTTGAGCTGCCCAAATTATGCCAAGCCTCTTGAGCAAATTCCTTTGTTTTCCAAGAAATTCTACTGCTCACAGTCCTAGGAAGGAAGAAATGCAAAATATTTTGAGAGGGTTCTTAAGTATAAGCATTGAATTTCTCATTTTTGGGAACTGGATGATGTGTACGTGATGCCAGAGCAATTAGTAACAGCCCAAATCATGCACCAAAAACAATATGGACCATCAACCATCAACCCAGCTCTGACAAGAACCAACCCTAAACCATCTATCTAAGCTCTGTATCTGCCAGATTCTTAAACCCCTCCAGGGATGGGGCCTGAGCCCCCGTCTTGTCCCGTGGCCAGTTCCTTGGGAGGAGAGACCAACTCCTGACTCTCTACACCTTCCATTAAGGGAGTTGCAGGGAGCAAGAAGGTCTCCACGCACCCTCCTTCTCTCCAGCTGAACATCCCCAGCTCTTTCACAACTTCTCCAGACCCTTCTCCATGTTCACCAGATCCCTCAGCAGCTCCATTGCCCTGCCCTGCACCCACTCCAGCACCTCAATGGCTTTTATGGGGTGAGGAGCCCCAGACTAGACACAGCACTGGAGATGGGGTGTCACCAGTGCCCCATACAGGGGAAATCCCTGTCCCTCAACACCAGTGAGCATTTCCAGACCTTCTAGAAAACGATTCCACCTCTTTTTCAGCATTAGCTGACTGAACAAATGCATGATGCTGTGAGCTCTACCAACAGCTGGCCACAACTGGGAAAGCGAATACCAGTGAGCTCCACAGTCATCTCATCACTGGCACAGTTTGTACCACTGAAGATTTAATAAATACTATTATTTCTTTTATTACTCCCTGTCTTCAGGGCAAATACAACACACTTGGATACTTAGGATTTTGTTTTTTAAGAAACTGCAATACAGCAGGAGAGTAACTGGAGTCAACAATCAAAAAACAAAGCCACATATAAAGTAATGTGAAAAAAACAGTTCTAATCAATGACCTAAATTTGGAGGGTGGTTCTGCATTTGATTTCCCTCTTACTCAGCTCTTAATTTGCAAAACATACTATCCCTTAGCCTCCTGAGTAACATGTCTGTTAATGTTTATGTTTGTTAAAATTATTAATGTTCATGAAGTTCACACCAGTACTTGCATGACAGCTGCCAGGCTGATCCTATTAGGGAATTTACCATTTTGTATTCAGAGCAGACTTTACATGGAGTAAAACAAATGCAACGCCTTGACACACAGCAAACTATCAAGGAAAGCAAAATCTGAGGAAGTAAGACTTTTTTTCTTAAGTATATTTTATTCATAAATAAAGCTGACTGTAGGAACTACATTTAAAAATTGTTCCAAGATGGAGACAATCCTCAGGATGTCCTAGAATGTCCTGTCTGAGGATTATCAGGGGGCTGAAGCACCTCTGCTATGAATACAGGCTGGAAAGGCCTTTCAAAAGCCATCTAGACCAACCCCATGCAGTGGTGACAGACATCCTGCACTATCTGAGGTTGCTCAGAGCCTCAGCAAGGCTGGCCTTGGATGTCTCCTGACTTGATAGGGCATCCACCACCTCTCAGGCAACTTGGGCCAGTATCTCACCACCCTCATGGGCAGGAACTTCTTCCTCATGACTCATCTAACCCTGCCCTGCTCTAGTTTCAGACCACTGCCCCTTATCCTGTGCCTCCATGCCCTGGCAAACAGTCCCTCCAGTCACTGGAAGACACCCTTAAGGTCTCTCACAAGCCATTTCTTCTCAAGGCTGAAACATCTTTGATTTGAAGACAGACTGAGGGCTGGGGTTAATTTTAATCACAGATGCATGAATTGAGAATTATAAGTTGCAAGTAAAGAAACTTTAAGAACCAAATGGTGAGGAAATGAACTCATATGAGAGTTGAGCCTAGGCAAAGGGAACTGAGCCCTTGTTCACTTGTAGTGGTCCTTAATGAGCTCTCAAAACAAAACTTAATTGGCACACTGCCCTGTAAATATGAGAGATATAAACAGACTGTGAGAATACAGCTACAGAATTATGCCTTCCAAGTCCTGGTAAGTTAACAGTACCTACCTTACTAGAGGACAATAGCATAATGAAAGGGGTGGAGCACCTCCCTTCTGAGGACCCTAGAAGAGGTTGCCCAGAGAGTCTGTGGATGCCCCCTCAATCAATGACGGTGCTTAAGGCCAGGCTGGATGAGGGATTGAGCAACCTAATCTAGTTTGAGGTGTCCCTGTCCATGGCAGGGGGATTAGAACCTGATGATCTTGAAAGTCCCTTCCAACACAAACCATTCTATGATTCTACGTACAGCTACAGCTGTAAACCACTGCAAGCATGCATAAAAAGGAACACAGCTTCTGTACCCAGACCCAGCAAAGTCACAAATTCAGGCAAAGTGACCCAAAAAGTAGAGGGAAACTTCACTCTGAGGATACACAGCCAGCACCTTCTTTGCTGGAGCTGATGCTTGTCTGTACCCATGGTGCAGGTTGCCAGCATCAGGACAGGATGTGAAAGGCAGAGCAACAGAAAGATGCTACAAATATCATCTAAATAGCCCATGGAGGTTTATCCACTGCAGAGGAAAATACACCAGCAGTGAGAATGTGACAAGGTGACTAAAAATATATGTCAATGACTGCCCACTATGCAGCTCTACAAACAGGAGTAGCTCATTAGCCTCTGTCTGAAACAAATTCCAGTCTGGAGAAATCCAGCTCCAAAAGTTCCCTGAACAAGAATTTCCTGGAGATATATGAAACCTTCCCACTGCATGCACATTTTATTAGTATTTCACTGTAACACCAGCAAAGAGTTACAAGAATTCAGCTTAAAAAAGAAAAAATAAAATAAATTTAGAAGTTGGTGTTTCCCTTCCCCAGTAAAATTTGTAACAGTAACACACAGCACCAATTTTGCTAGAAAACATTCAAATAAACTCTCATCTTCACAGAGCTGGGAAGCAATCTCCTCCTTCACATAACAGTATTGCTAAATATAAAAATATTTGTGCTGAGACTAGACTCCTAGAGCCATAATGGTATAAAAATTAGCTTTTCTCTAAAAATAATTTCTAGTATGGTACAAGTGAGCTTCTTTTCTCAACAGCAGAAGGCAAACTAAAATCCACACTTGCTAAAGATAATCTGTCTCACAGACAGATCAATAATATATAGTGTATACAAGCAAGTATATATATTACGCAGAACTTCAAGATTTAAATAAACATAGAGTGGGCTCATAATTTCTGAATGCTCCACAGCAGAAAAGTTTCATTACTCCTCATGTTATTTACAGCTGGTTTCTGCAGAAAAGATATTTTTTAGGTACCATCTTTCTTTCAAAACAGCTTGCCAACAGTAACTCTGCCAAGAAGTGTCTCCTTTGGTGATGATGTTCTTTATTGCTGTTAGAGCTTCTCAATATTTAAGGAACTAGAGAAGATAAGCTTTGCTGCAGGAAATCTGCCTGTAGCATCAGGGCCACAGAGGCATCTTTAGAGGAGCTGTGACAACTCATGTAAGGCCTGACTTTGAGCACGAAACAGCAGAGCTAATATAATCTTTGAAGGAAGAGCTAAATCTAAACCAAAATCACATCAGAACAAGAAAAGTAAGAAGGTAGGAAAAAGATCAGACAATAAAATATTAATAATGCCACCTGATGTAAGTTTAAAGACCACTTAAATAAGTATTAGAGAAAAAAAAAGTATTTTTTTCCTAAAGAATGCCTAGGTGAATCATAGAATGGTTTGGATCAGAAGGGCCCTTCAAGATCATCTACTTCTATGCCACCTGCCATGGGCAGGGACACCTCCCACTAGACCAGGTTGCTCAATGCCTCATCCAGCCTGGTCTTAAACACCTCCAGGGATTGAGGGGGCATCCACAGCTTCACTGGGCAACATCCTCCAGTGTCTCACCACCCTCACAGTAAAGCTTCTTTTAAACAAATTAAATAAATAACATCTCTTGACAGATGTTTGGAGAATTATGGTTAAAATGTTCAAGACATTGGGACAAATATATTGATAGAGAATGGTAAAGAACACCTCACGTTTTACAAGTATGTTATCTTGACAACAGAATACTTCTTGCGAGGAAAAATGCTGCCATGGCAAAATTCCTTCACTGTATTCTAATAAATTACCTTCCGTAATCAATCAAAGGTCGTGGTACAGGATCACCTCTGGTCAGTGAATCTTCCATCCCAATTATTATCTGCTTTCCTTCCTTCAAGGGAAAGTGACAGCTCTTGAGTTGTTGGGATGAAAATAACAACTTAACAATGAATATAGCTTCCAAGAATTGCCACACTGCAGATAACTGATGGAAACCGTTGAAAGCAGCAACAAGAATGAAATGCAAAAGCTCTACAAACTGGCACATACAGAATTCAAAAAGCAGCTTGCTTAAAATATATGATCAAAACTAGTTCATTCTGGATCTGAACTCTGTGTGACTCAATCTGGAGTTACTGTGTTCACCTCTGGAGGCCTTAGGACAAGGAGGACATGGAAATATTGGAGAGGGTACAGAGAAGGTCACAGGTATAATAAGGGGCTGGAGCACCTCTGCTCTGAGGACAGGCTGAGAGCTGGAGCTGTTCAGTCTGGAGAACAGAAGGCTCCAAGAAGACCTTGTTGTGGCCTCCTGGTACACGAAGGGGCTATAGGGAAGCTGGGGAGGGGCTGTTTGCCAGGGCATGGAGCCACAGGACAAGGGGGAATGGTTTGAAACTAGAGCAAAGAAGACTTAGATGAGACATGGGGAAGAAGTTCTTGCCCATGAGGGTGGGGAGACACTGGCCCAGGTTGCCCAGAGAGCTGGTGGAGGCCCCGTCAAGTCTGGAGGCATCCAGTGCCAGGCTTGCAGAGGTTCTGAGCTACCTGACCTAGTGCAGGATGTCCCTGCTCACTGCAGGGGGATGTACTAGATGGCCTTTGAAGGTCTCTTCCAACTCAACAAATATTACCCATCTATGAGATTTTAACACCTCTGCTCAGCGCTCAGTGGGAATACGAACACAAAATAATGGCATTTTGCTTTCGTTTCTATATGTTGTTCCCTCACAAAGTGACAGAAATAGCTGCAGCCAGAGAAAGCCTTTAATCTCTAATCCTCTCACACGCAGGAAATTACGATTCATCGAAACAATTCAGGATGTTGCTCATCCCAGTTTCTGGACGTTCACACACAACAGATTTTTCAATGGTTTTGCTCAGATAAAACAGAAGCTTTTTTGCCAAAGCTTTTCAGCCTTCAAATGCGATTGGAAACAAACATAGTTTTTAACACAAGAACTTTGAGGCATGGATAAAAATCCAAACTCATTTAAAGGAAGGGATTTTTCTAAGTTCTTAGGAGGTGCAGTGATTCATCTTTGGAATAAACCAAAAAGCAAGAGGAATTAAATTATGTTTTTCCCTTTTCTTAAGAGAAATAATAGCAATAAATGAAGTTACCTTCATAGAAGTATAAAGTTTGTTGCAAAGGATCTAATAGAAAGGTATACTGTGCTTCTATCCAAGGTGATTTAGCAGGGAAAATAAGAATGAATTTTTGGAATAAGAATTGAAATTCATCTCTCAAAGTATCCTAAATGCACTAAAACTCAAGTTCTGTGATCATCAGTCCATGAAGTTCAAATTCATGTAATACCTTTCACTTACTTCACGAGAAACAGCCCTAATATTTACCTTAATTAAAATTATCTTAATTATAACTTCATAGGTATTGAACTATGATGTTTCAAAGCTGTTCTAAACAGGGGTATTATTGCTTTGTATCATTACAGGCTTGATTTTGGCATATAGTCCAAGGTTTAAGGTAACTAATAGCCACACAAGCCTGATTCACATCCACCAGATCAAATAAAAACTAGGGTGGGACTTAAATTTCTAATTATAAAATCTCTAAATCAGTAGAGAATAAACAAAAATTACATGAATCAAGAATATAAATGACAAATACTGGCACAATATTCACTGCATTCACACTCAATGTGTTAATAATTAGCCAAGCGTCTTGGAGCTCCCATTTCCTAGACATGAAAAAAAGAGCAGAGGGATTTTACATCCAAAATTTTCCTTCCATTTCCCATACAACTCATCAAGAAATCTTTGGCCAAGTGAGGTCAACTAATTTTGCAACTAAGCTTAAAATCTGGTAATTTTTTTATATCTTTTTTGTATATTTTCATGTAGCCATTCCCTTCAGGTTTGTTACATGTTATCACTACCATGTCAGAGTTAAATTGTGCAGGTTGGAATTCTCATTTTGAAATAAGGAATGGCTGTCACCTCCTGTAATGTAAAATAAACCTCACAAATCTCTCTAACTGCAGTGAGCTGTAAGTTATCCAAGCCATTTCACACTACATCAATTCAATAAAACTGCTGGTCAAAACTGTCATATTGAGGGTTAACTCTTAGCATCATAGAATGGTTCGGGTTGGAAGGGGCCTACAAGATCATCTAGTTCCAAACCCCCTGACATGGGCAGGGACAACTCCCATTACACCAGGTTGCTCAATGCCTCATCCAGCCTGGCCTTGAACACCTCCAGGGATTGAGGAGGCATCCACAACCTCTCTGGACAAACTCTTCCAGTGTCTCACCACTCACACAGAAAAAAAACTTCTTTTTTCTCTCCAAACTAAATATCCCCTCTTCCAATTGGCATTCANGAAGGGAGGTGCTCCAGCCCTCTCATCATCTTTGTGGCCCTCCTCTGGACCCGCTCCAACAGCTCAATGACGTTCTTATGTTGAGAGCTCCAGAACTGGACACAGTAACTCCAGTTGGGGTCTCACCAGAGCCCAGTAGAGGGGCAAAATCACCTTCCTTGTCCAGCTGGTCACACTTCTCTTGATGCAGCCTAGGATTCAGTTGGCCATAGCTCAAAAACATAAACTGATTAACACAAGAATAATGTTCTTTATGACAAATATAAACCTTAAAACTTTGCCAAACTAGTAGCACTAAAAAAAAACATTAAGGAACATTTATTGATTAACGTACTTGTCATTGATTCAGGATCATAAGTTGGTTTGTTTTGGAAGTGACCTTAAAGCTCATCTAAATCCAATCCTCTGCCCTGGGCAGTGACACCTTCCACTAGACCTGGTTGCCCAAACCTTGTTCCAATTTGACCTTGAATCCTTCCAGGGATGGGGAAGCCACAGCTTATCTGGGCAACCTGAGAAACGGGATGAAAACAGGCAACTGAATTTCCTTGCAGTTACACAAACTACCCATGTTCTCAAGTCCAGGCTTGCTAAGACTCTGAACAACCTGACCAAGTGCAGGATATGTCCCTGTTCCCTGAAGGAGGGCTGAATGAGATGGCCTTTGAAAGTCCCTTCCACATTCTCCCCCCCAACACATTCTCTGATTGTCAAATTTATTATGAACAAGGACTCTGAGTAAATTGCTTGCACATCAGTCCAACTTTTAGGATGGAGTGGTGTACAATCAAAACATCAAGAAATACCGATGCTTTTTCTACACAGGAGAAGACATATGCCTAGAGTAGCACAACATCAAAATTTATGTACCTTAAATTATAAAATAACTTGAATTTTTATGAAAAGTCTAATTCAAGAAAGCCCAGTATCTCTTCCAAAAAATTGCTGACGTGTTTGCTAAATACGTAACAACCTTAAGTGAACCTTGAAAAAGCTCTGCCTAAAACTGATGCTAACTGACACATCAAGGATGTTTTCCTGCCTCTGCTTTGATAAGTAAGATTGCAGGAAACCATCTGGAAATCACTTGAAGCTGGTAGCTGATAATTGGACAGGACGGCGTAACAAAAAAAGCACTGTTTATGTTAAAAATTCAAGATTTCCATTTGAACAGAAAAGTAAAAACCAGACAGAATTACTGAATATTGCATTGATCTAATTTAATTCATTATGGAACTGGAGAAAGTAACCCAGACTGAGAAAAAAAAAGTTCTCAGGTGGAACAATAAAAGATAATGTGGGATATCAAGAAAGGCACAGTATAAGGCTTCTGAGTCAAATTAAAAATCAACAGCTTGTTTCAGATTTTGTAATTTGGAGAATACAGTGAGGGAAGAACACAAGAGAACTGCCTTAAAAACAAATGTCCTAATAATAGATGTTCCTTCATAAATTAACTGACTTATACAATACTTCCATACCTTTGAATTTTCTTCTTGGATTATGTCATATATTCAGTAGTTTCATCAAACTCAAGAGTTCTCTACTCTGTTTAGTGGATTGGAAGGACTGTATATTTTTTATCTGAAGAAAAATTTTATGGTTTTGCATCTATTATTAATGTTTTCATTCCAGTCAGGAGTGTCCACATGCCTGTTTTGGTTAAATTGTGGAGGATTAAGTTAGTTTGTGCACCCAATCTGCAACATTAAAATCGAGATGGGTAGAGAACCTTCTGGTTACAACACTGGTAAGACAATGGGCCACATCTCCACTTGGAGGCCAGCAATAAGTGGCACATTGCAGGGGTGATTCATGGAGCTCTTCCACTGAACATCTTTATTAGTGGAGGAAGCAACAACAAGCCAGCTCAAAAAACCTTGCAGAGAACACCAAAACTGGGAGAACAACCAATATGCTTGAGGGTAAGGCTGCCATCCAAAGGGTTCCAATCAGGCTAGAGATAAGGGACAACTGTAACATACGAAATACATCAAGGACAGCAATTTCCTGAATTCTCCCGAAGAATTCTTAACAATTTCTCCCACAGAGTCTGGCTTCATGTCTCTCCATAGACATCTCTGACGGAGAAAGATGTCCAGTTGCTTATTTTAAAAGGATTCAACCTCTCCTGATTCATGAATTTCCAAACCATAAGGAAAATCAACTCTACCCTTTGATTTCCCTGAAAGCAAGAATCCCAAACCCTCCCTCAAGTCCTTGCTTTCAACAGCTTAGACTCAAAACCCCAAGAGCACAAAGTTTTCTGTATTATGCAAGCAAAATATCACAAAATGAATCAACATGCTGAAGTGAATTAAAACAAGCTACAAACAGAACCCATATAAAACGTACTTTTTCTCACAAAGTATTTCTTGGCCATAGAATGGTTAGGGTTGGAAGAGACCTTGCAGATCATCTAGTACCAACCCCTCTGCCATGGGCAGTGACACCTTCTACTAAACCAGGTTGCTCAATGTCTCATCCTAGCCTTAAACACCTCCAGGAAGCAATAATAGAATGCATCCAAAAAGAAGCTATACTGATAAATACTCTAGAAAATTCTGTTTGAAATCATAGAATGGGGTGAGTTGGAAAGGCCCTTCTAAGGTCATCTAGTCCAACCCCTTGCAGTGAGCAGGGACATCCTGCACTAAATCAGGTTGCTCAGAGCCTCAGCAGCCTTGATGTTCTCCAGGTGTGATGAGGCCTCCACCAATTCTCTAGACAACCTCTTCCATTGTCTCACCACTCTCATGGGTAAGAACTTCTTCCTCTTGTCTCATCTAACCCTGCCCTGCTCTAGTTTCAAACCACTGTCCCTCATCCTGTGGCTCCATGCACTGGCAAACAGCCCCTCCCCATCTTTCCTGTAGCCCCTTCAGGCAGTGAGAGAATGCTGTGAAGTTTCCCCACAGCCTTCCCCAGGCTGAACAGTCGTAGTCCTCAGAGCTGAGGTGCTTCAGCCTTTGCATCATCTTCATGAGCTTCTCTGGGCCCTCTCCAACAGGTCCACATCCCCCTTGTGTCACACCTATTGGTGAAGAGGTGCATTAGGTTTTTTTCTCACGTCTGATCAATCTTTTCCCTTCTGGCAAATTCCATACCTGTGATTGCTCCCACTGACCTCTGCCAGTTCAGAATTGCAAAGGTTGTGAAGAAACTGAAACCAGTCTGTTCTCCTGCTCAAGTGCTTCTGTTCTAATTACAAGTCAAATGCTTGACCCATAATGGAACCGGCAGGAAACCCAAAATGAAGGCATTATCCCAACATTTCACGCTCCTTAGTGATGCCAATTTAAATATTTTCGACAGCCTCTAAATAATTAAAACCTCACCACAGCAAATTATGTCCTATTATGCAAATAAATAGCCTCCTCCCTGGTTTCATTAAAGATTCTAAATGACAAGCTGAGCAGTTTGAACGTGGCAAGGTACTGCACTGAGGCGAGAAATCTTCCAATATTGTGTTTTAATTGTTAGTGCCAAGTTTCCTGTGGATTTTAAACTCTAACACTTTAATTTGCATAAACAAATAAACCTTTAATAAACCTTTTGTAAGTGGGGAAAATGCATCATTTAATTAAATTTGATTTGTTGGGAAACCATTGTGCTTCCTGAATACTAAAAGTTATGCAAATATTCTAGAAGAAAACAACATGAGGCTTTTCTCTTTTTTAATACTTATGTGCTGCCATTTTTGTGCATTTTTTTTCCCACACATACTAACCATGAATTTTCACATCACCCATATATATTAAGAGTAAGACAAGCTTTAGATCAAAAATTTTTAAACTTCTAATCTAATTTCCCCAGCAGAATTCATACTTTATTTCAACAAAAGTTGCTTTTCTACATGCCTACAGCAAGGAGATTTATATCATATGTTTTTATGTGGGATTACTTTCTTGCAGCAGCATTTTCCAGAAGAATTGGTTTTCCAAATCTATGAAAACCAAAACCCTTGAAACTATATATTTTTTTATAAGGAACTCACATGTATTGCCAAAAGCATAAAATTATTTACTTAGGGAAATTAAATATATTTAAATCAATTATTTAGGAATCTAGGATCAGAAAGAAATGAAAGTTTATTCCTCTACATGCTTTTCCTCCAAATTTGCAATTGTGATTCTTTAATCTGTATGAAGTACTGTACGGAAGATCAATGGTAAACATACCAAAATAAACACGCTATTTCAAAATTAAAATTGAAAACCTTGAAGCTTCAAATAAATCTAAAACTTCAAAAAAACCCCTTATCATTTCATTAACGTGAATTATATATTCCACCAGAAAACTGAAAAATAAATGCTTTTTAAACTTTAAGAATGACCACCTCCTACTAACTTTCCAGGCAGCAGAACTTTGAATGCAAATAAAACTAAAATTCAGAAAGATTTCTCATCATAAATCAAAAATCTAATGAATTCGGCTTTTATTATGAGTTATGACCACAAATCTCTACCTGCAGCTTTTCATTAAAAATAGGCATCAGCATGTAATTTCCCTTCAAACATCAAGCTAGGTCCAGAGATTTCTGTAGTGGCGTTTACTTATATGTATAGTAACAAACCATTCTAAAGGTTCTCAAAACTGCAGGGCTTGGGTAACACTAGAATAAATATAAAATAAGAAAACTCTGGAAAATCCTCACTGCATTCACAGACAATTAGAGAATATAAATAGGCCACTTCATTTCCAACTCTCTATTTTTTATCCAGCCTCTGCTATATCCCAAGATGGGCTAGAAAATTCCTCCCCCCCGAAAAGATTGGGAATATCAAGCTGCTTTTCATTGCTGCTCATTGGTCTCCAGGTGTTCTCACTCTGTCCCACACATCAACCCTAAACTGGGATTCTGTTTTTTCTTAACACTTTCTAATAGCATCAGCTACTTAAGTGAAAAAGAAAAAAAAAACCTTCAACCTTCCCTCTATTTTATTCTACAAAACACATTCTTCACACTGTCATTCTGTTCCTGGAGTTCATGTCAGGATTTCATTACAACAAATGAAGCAACTAGGCAATTTCTCCTCTGTTTTTCTAATACAACTACATTGAGTGATTCACAGATATAAATTCCCTCTCTCTGAGCACATTCAGGTATGAGCACTGAGCTAAATTACTGTGAAACAAGTGTATTTTAGAAGCTTGAATACCTAAAGTTGTTTAGCCGAATGTGTTTTATGAGGATGCCTGCTCTCATACGCAACTGAAATCAATGTCAAAGTACTACCGAGCAGGATAAATGAACTATGTAGTGTTTGGGCAAAACATATAAGAAAATATAAAAAATATAACACTAAGATTCTAGGATAAAGGGAGCAGAAAATGAGATTAAGGGAAATCACAGAATCACAGATCGTCAGGGATTGGAACCTACCATCTGGAAATAAGCTTGATTTTATGAAAAAAATTAGCAATGAACTTCACAAAAACCATAGAATCATATAATGGTTTGGAAGGGACCTTCAAGATCATTGAGTTCCAATCCCCCTGCCATGGGCAGGAACACCTCCCATTCTGTGATTACCTATGTGCATACAGAAAAGTTACGTTGAGATGCATATTTGTGCCATGCAAAGCAGTGGTACCACTGACTTAAAACAGTGGTAGAGACCTGTATGGTGTGCCATAGGGAAGCCACTTTATGTAATTATGTTACAGAGGTAAATAGGAAATCAAATAAATTATGGTGCAATTAACTATGCCTTGGGAGACAATCTTGAAAGAGAAATCAATTCAAAGAGTAATATTTTGACTACAATATAGAATAACATTGATAGTGTTTGCATCAAATTAATTGCAATGAAGGGAGCATCCTCTCCATGAAGGGGAGAAATAGAAAATTAAGTATTAAAAGTAAATATTTATATGCCCTTAAAGCACAGGTTATATCAACACGAAAGTCAAAATGAACATTTTATGTAATTAAACTGTATCCATATAACATTATCTCAGAAAAGGGGACTGGTTAGGAGAAACCTCCTGAAGCATTTGAAGGGAGAGATTTGGGACACTATCAAGCCAGCTGCATCTTCAACCAGTTTCAGTATATTATGTATTATAAAAGTTTTATTTTTATTGTCCTCTAAAGAGGGATAAAGTGCATTTTTAAAAATTGCTAGGAAGAAATGTTTTGTTTCCCATGTGTTGTCTTGATATCCATCCCTAGAGGCATTTCAAGCAAGACAATACCAGCCAGGTTGGGAACATCTGTTTAGATCTTGGAACTCACTTATCTTAAAGGTGCTGGTGTCATTTTAGCATCATTAGAGGACTTGGGAAAATATTTGGTCCAATTTCACATTCCAGCCTTTACACAGGTTCTGTACTTGTCAGATGTCTCTGACCTGCTCATAATCAGTACCAATAGTCTACAGTTGCAATGTTCCTGTGACAGCAAAACCAATCTCTCAGAACAATGACTTAGTTAAACACCTGTTATTTATTAATATTTTTTTAAAACTCAAGAGTGCACAGTTGCCATAGAATCACATAGAGATGGAAGGGGCCTTCCAAGGCCACCTAGTCCAACCCCCTGTAGTGAGCAGGGACATTCAGCAGTAGGTCAGGTTGCTCACAGCAAGCCCAGACATCAATGCCTCCAGGCTTGATGGGGCCTCCACCACCACTCTGGACAATCTCTTCAGTGTCTCACCATCCTCTTGGGCAAGAACTCGTGTCTCATCTAACTCTGCCCTGCTCTAGTTTCACACCACTGCCCTCATCCTTTGGCTCCATGCCCTGGCAAACAATTCCTCCCCAGCTTTCCTGGAGCCCCTTCAGGTACTGGGAGGCCACTATTAGTTCTCCTCACAGCCTTCTGTTCTCCAGGAAGAGAAGAAACACCTCGAAAATGCATTTTGAAGGAGTGCAATACATTATCTCAAAGTCTTCTCAAAAGGAGAATATTATCTGTCAATATTCTTCACTCTATAGAACACTTACATACACTGTCTTCCTTATTTTGGCTCAGATCTTTATCTGGCTACAAAGCTATATAAGCTACTTTAGTTTTTAAACAAAGCAAAAAGGCTTCCCATTCAGCATTGTTAAGTTGGTTTTGAAATAGCATAAAAACATGATAATCTACAGGAAAACCACCTCTGTTTATTGTGAGTCAAACTACCATGGTGAAAAAAGAGACATGAATTCCTAATAACATTAATATCACCAAGAATTAACAGGTATATAAAGATAGTAAATATTGGAAAGATGCTTTTCTCAATAAAACCCCATTTAGTTCCAACCACCTTGATGAAACTCAATGCTCTTTAAGGTCCCTTCCCACCAAAACCATTCTATGATAAAAGCAGTGTAAATATTTAATTTCTAAAGATCCATCTACCTTGTAGCTCAAAGAATTTTAAGCTAAACTTCCAAAATGCAAATGCCTTCGGATTTTCACACAGGAACTATCACTTCTGCTGTAGCACTTGTTGCTTTCAGCCATCCCATTCACCCATCATTCACTCACTAATCTTCTCTAAGCCCATGTTTCTCCATTCCACAGACAATAAAAGGATTATGCACATCATAGCTCTTAACTTTCTCTGGAGGCTAACAGATTTAATTACTATTCTTCCTTCCTTGCAAGCCTTCAACTCAGCAAATTCTGTGCAACTGTGCAGCATGGTGTTTAACACAGAAGGCTTCTATGTCTTGCATTCAGGTACCAGTGAAGCACTATGTTCTGCAAAGCTGAATATAAAGCTGTTTACTCTTTAGATGTCTCACAAATTAATTTTTTTAAAAATTAATTGCATTCAATAGCTTTAAATGTCCCTTCAACACAGATTTCTGGATAACACAATGGGCAAAATTAGCAAATGAATTGAAAAGGAAACTGTAAATTTCGAATTCCTTTGAACTCAGCAATTTTGGATCCAAAAGTTAAAATTCAAAGCTATTTTCAATTGTCTCCTGGAACTGAAAGGAACATGAGAAGTGTGACCAGTAGGTCAAGAGAGGCTAGTTTGCTCCTCTACTCAGGTGAGGCCCCACCTGGAGTACTGCATCCAGTTCTGGAGCCCTCAACATAAGAAGGACATTGAGCTGTTGGAGCAGGTCCAGAGGAGGGCCATGAAGATGATGAGAGGGCTGGAGCACCTCCCTTCTGAGGACAGGCTGAAGGAGTTTGGGTTATTCATCCTGGAGAAGAGAAGGCTCAGGGGAGACCTCAGAAAAGGTTCTCAATACCTGAAGGAAGGGGGCTACAGAAAGCTGGGGTGGGACTACTGAATAGCATCCAGGGTGGCAGGACCAGGAGGAATGGATACAGATTGGAAGAGGGGAGATTCAGGCTGGAGATAAGAAAAAAGTTCTTTGCTGTGAGGGTGGTGAGACACTGGAAAAGGTTGCCAGAGAGTCTGTGGATGGCCTCTCAATCCCTGGAGGTGTTTAAGGCCAGGCTGGATGAGGCATTGAGCAACCTAGTCTAGTGGGAGGCATTCCTGCCCATGTCAGGGGATTTGGAACTAGCTGATCTTCGAGGTCACTCCAATCCACTCTATGATCTACAGAATAAGACACTGCAAAATTTAGGAGATAAAACTCCATCACTGATTATAATATATTCTACATTATTTACTCTACAAGTTCAAATTAGGAATTAAGACTTACAGAGATGGACAGATGTAGGTCTATGGTCATGGGTTTTTAATGTTTTTTAGTTAAAGTGAAGTTAATGGCAGGACTCAATGATCCTAAAAGTCTCTTCCAACCCAGACAACTCCTTTGAGAAAAAAAAATCACAACATTTTTCAGGTACTACTACTTTTCTGTCTACAATTTAGGAGCAGAAATTCATTGTTAAAAGAAAACAGAAGCTATATACAAAAAAAGAACCAACAGAAACATATGAGGAATGAGAATTCAGGAAAGTAGATTTGTGGCTTCCTTAACTTCAAGCACTGACATAGAGAGGAAATCTAATTTTCAAGGTTATAAAATCATATATCCACGCTCAAATGGTCATAGTAGGCTTTACACCTCCTCTGTATTTACATACAGTGAATTATTTTATTGCACTTTATGTCCTCTGCATGCAAGATAAAGCAATATCATACCCTGCAGCTCCACAGAATCACTGTGCTGTGATGGTCCACTTCTAGATAAGATCACTGTATGAAGATGATTTCATCTAAAACTCAACATATACTACTTATTTTTCCCCCCAGGGGTGTAATAAGACTTTTATAGAACAGATTTGTAGCTAAAACATTAGATACACTTAGCAGCCTTAAAAAAAAATTATACAACTTTAATTTCGTGTTTTAATACAGTGTAATAGTAAGTTACTTTATTAAGAAGAAATAGCTGTTTATATTATATACTCAACTACGCCCAGTAGAAAATCAGTTCTAAAGCTAATTCAGCACAAGCTTTCAGCTACAAGGTGTTTTTGTGAAAATAACAAAAGGAATGCACTGAATTAGCAACGGTAATGAAAATTAAAAGCAAAAAGTAGAGGGAGATACCTGAAGATCTGCAGCTGGAAAAGTCACCAGGATCTTTACCCTTTGTTGAAACAAAAAATGCTAAAAAATCGTATAAACACAGAAATATATATATATATATATGATATAGAGGACTCTATAATGTCCTCTGTACCTTAAGTAACTAACCATGCATTCTTCTTTTAAAAAAGTACATTGGGGATATTAAATTGCCTGTGCTTTTAAAAGGCCCTTTCAATTCAAAGGTAAGGACTGTAGACACCAGATACAAAGCCTGTAGATAGTTTCTCTAAAAAAAAAAAAAAATGTCACAAAAGGAGGCAAAACATGCTGGAACTTTTATTATATGCCCCTATGCTCTGTGAGACCCACCTGCAGATGCCTTCAGTGCTGGGACACCAACAGCAGAAGGACACAGAGCTCCTGGAGAAGGGATGCTGGGAGAGCTGGAACAACCTCTCCTCTGACGGGGGACGAAGGGTGCTGGGGGTGCTCATCTTGGAAAGAGTAAGCCATCGGGAGAACTTAAAGCCCCTTCCAGCCCTTAAAGGGGCACCAGGGAAGGACTTTCAATCAAGAGTGATATCTCAGATGAGACATGAGGAAAAAGGTCTTGCCCAGGAGGGTGGGGAGACACTGGCCCTGGTTGCCCAAAGAGGTGGTGGAGGCTCTATCAATGCCTGGAGACATCCAAGGCCAGGTTTGCTGAGGCTCTGAGCAACCTCATCTAGTGCAGGATGTCCCTGCTCACTGCAGGGGGGCGGACTAGGCCTTGGAAGATGTCTTCTGACCTAAACTATTCTATGATCTCATTATATTTTATCTCACTGTCCAAGGATGCATAACCGGTTTTAACTGCAATTATTTCTAAAATTTTAAAGTTAACAGGTGATATAATTTTCTGTTCTGAAAGCATGTTCTTCATATGGAAAACTACACATAAACATTTTTGTCCAATTTATTTACAAATTCCTCAACCAATTCTTCTTCAACAAATCTTGCTAATACAATGCAATCAGAATTAAGTCCTAAGTAAAAAGGACTTGATAAATCTGAGGTATCTAAAAACTTCAGTGCAAAATACCGCTGATATTTTAAAAAATAAACACCTCCTTGGAGGCGTTTAGGGCCAGGCTGGATGAGGCATTGAGAAACCTAGCCTCGTGGAGATGTGCCATAGCAGGGGGGTTGAAACTAGATGATCTTGAAGGTCCCTTCCAACCCAAACCATTCTATGAAAATAAATTTTGAATGCATGCCTATGACAAATGGTGTTGAGAGTAAAATAATTTTTGAGAATGCAAATATTTTCGCATAAACAGATTTGTAAAGGGTTTGAAGCACAACTCTTTCACTTACAATTAATATTGATTTTTTTTACCTTGATAATACGCAGTAAATAAAGCAAAATGAGTATATAAGATCATAGATGACCTCAATTGAATTAAGGTCTGCACTTCAGTCAAAGAATTCTGCTGACGCTGCAATACAACCAACGCAAGTGCAACACAAGCAGTTAGAGAAGGTCAACTCAACTGGGAGAGGAAAATGCAGACTTTGCAGTGAATTTTTGCTGGTGAGATGCAAGGTCTAAGATGAACTTGGGCACTGAGCACAGAAGAACTACAAGGAAATATCCCTGAAAACCTATCAGCGTCTCAACTGAGATTTCTTCAGTTCCCAGCATTGATAAACTGGTGCACACTAAGCAATTTTGGCCTCACATTACAAGTTTCTTACTATAATTATCAGCATCTACAAGTATAATTCTACTTAAATTATGAATGTAAATTAAGTGTAATAGTAGAATTTTCAGTTCTAGTGTAAATATTTCTCATTCCTCATCAATACCAAATAAATAAACACATAGAATCATACCATACCATAGAATCATATAATGGTTTGGGTTGGAATGGTCCCTAAAGATCATCTATTTCCAATCTGTCCTGGTTTGAGGTAAAATAGGGTAAAATTTCCAGTTTGTAACTTCACTTTTCAGCTAGGCCTCTTCTGTCTGACTAAACTCTGAAATTAACTGCACATTGTTCAGACACTGTTCACTCCCAGACTGATAAGACCTGATTATACCAGGGAATGATATGCAAGAAGCTCTTATTTTCATTATTCCCTATGGTGATCAAGGTCAGAAAATTCATTATCCACCCTACCGGGAGACTGGAAGCAGAAAGACATAGAGAAGTCCCACCTGCAAGGAGAAGCGGACAGGGCAGGTGACCCAAAACTGACCAACAGGAGTATTCCATCCCATCTGCCCCATGCTCAGTATAAAAGCTGATCCAAGGGTCAGGCCTCTTGCTCTTGCCCTTGCCTTCATCTTTCTTCAATGGCCGACATCTAGGAAAGACTCTGCCTTTGACCC
>VZTY01027886.1:30844-50742 GCA_013400935.1 Turnix velox
GAACTTTTCTTCTCTCCAGCCTAAATCTCCCCTCTTCCAATTGGCATCCATTACTCCAAGTCATGACATCCTGCACCTCACTCAGAAGTCCTCCTCCAGCTTTTCTGTAGCTCTGTTCAGGTACTGAGAAGCTACCAGGAGGCCCTCCCTCAGCAGTCTTCTCTTCTCCAGGCTGAACAACCCCCATTCCTACAGCCTGTCCTCAGAAGGGAGGTGCTCGAGCCCTCTCATTATCTTCATGGCCTTCCTCTGAACCTGCATAAAGCTATTTACAATCATAACATCAACTCCAATGTTACAGAATGGACTAAAAATAACACATCCATAACTACTTCACGTATAAATATGGAAAATCTAACTTAGAATTTGCATCATGGAGAAGTTGCTCTCCATGAGTGTCATGAGACACTGGTCCAGGCTGCGCAGAGAGGTGGTGGAGGCCCCATCAAGCCTGGAGAAATCCAAGGCCAGGCTTGCTATGCTCTGAGCAACCTCATCTAGTGTAAGATGTCCCTGTCAGTGCAGGGGGTTGGACTCAGTGGCCTTTGAAGGTTTCTTCCAACTCAACATATTCCAGCCTATAAACTGTTGAACAAGTATGTTTGGGGGAAACTTTTAACAGGGAAAGTCTTGTCATTGCCTTTTCTCTCAGACATTAGTTAACTTGATGAAAGTTGAATGACTATTCCCTTATTCAAGGCCCAGCTGAGTGAAGCAAACAATCTCATAACACACTGAAAAACTTTATAGCACTTGTTATGCCTCACACACGACAGCTAATGCTCTTGGAAATAAATTGCCTCCCAGATTGATGAAAGTGACAGTCTCTGGCACACCACTGTTTGCACCCAACTGAGGCTATTATCATTCATTATAGGGTGTGGTGGTTTTTTTTTTGTCTTCTTAACTAAGTAGCAATAATTTTCTCTAAACAATTAAGGCTGCTGTGAATTTACTTTTTTTACTCTTTAAATTACTTCCAGCATTAAACGCGTCACAGGATCATTTATTCCCTTTTGAGCAATGCTTACTTCAGTTACCATTACCACAGAAGGCTCAAGGATGCATTTTCCTGATCCCCATCAGTCTAAAACTCCCAAGAAGGGAGTCAACTATTATACTGTCCATAAACACAGTACAGTGTGAGGCACCAGGACTTAAAAGTACTCTGAACTACTTAGTTTACAAAACCCCTAAAAATTCTAGAAAATAATCTATTTATAAAGCTTTCACATTGTAGGAAGACTACTATAGGTAGGTTTTTTTCCCCAAGAGAAATAGAATATAAAATTGGATCACTCTACAAACTAAAAATTGCAAACAAAAATCTAACATAGTTACTGGAATACAATGGTCACTTGAATTTAACAGATTTACTATAAACAAAATATGACACAAAACTCTCATGGATGCTCTTTCCTATGGCAATGGAGCCAGAATCCTCAACATAGTGAAACTTTACAAAGATTATTTTCCTAGATAATCAAGACGCCACTCTTTTTTTGCACTGCAATTTTCCAACAGAATGGAAAAAATGGGTCTTTCCTGAAGGGCTGGTCTCCCAGTTTATACTTGGTCCCAGTATTATTCAAGCATCCAGTATTTAGACTTGTTAAATCTCATCCCATTCATTACTGGCCAACAGTTCAAACTATCAAGAGCCTGTCCTTCAAGGGATCCAACAGCACCTCTCAATTTCATACCATCACCAGATTACTAGTGATGTAACCACCTTCTGCATCCAAAGTACTGCTAAATACATTGAACAGAACTTGCCTTTAAATTGAGCCCTGAGGAACACAACTGGTGACAATCACCAGCCAGATGTAGCTCCATTCACTACAACACTTTGAGAGCTGTGTCTAAACAGCTTGTACAGAAGGATGCTGTGAGGGACAGTACAGTATCAAAAGCCTTCCCTTGAACCACTGGTAGGTGGGCTACTTAGATCAAATCAATCAGTTACAGAGGTTGGAAGGGACCCTTCATATCATCGAGACCAGTCATCAACCCAACTGTAACAAGACTTATCCTTAAATTCTATCTCTAAGCTCTATGCCAGCCCATCCCCTAAATACATCCAGAGACGGTGCCTCAAGCACCTTCCTGGGCAGCCTTTTCCAATGCTTGAATTTTTACTTCACATAACTTCTGCAGGACACTTTCCATACAGAAAATTAAATACGTCTAAATACACAAGACATAAAACTGAGTGTAGCATGGATTTAATAAGCAATGTCATTTATAAATATTAATGTGCATACATAAATATGTTTGTATTCTCTCTGAAAGCTGACACAAAACTGTAGAAGAATTAGTGGTATATATTATATTATCACAGAAGAGTCAAAACTTAAAATGATGTATTATGCACTTGAACATACTTGTACCCAATCTGTGAAATTTATTGGTAACTACATTCAAAGGAGCACGCGTAATAAAGGCTCTAAGTTTAAGCAATGATAAAATACTTTATCTTATTTTGCTAGTTTATCTTCACAGTTCACATTATTTTACCAAGTTGAGCAGCAAACCCCTGTTTCCAAAGGTCATGCAGGGTGTGCTGTTGCTACACAAGGGAGGAGGCCAACTCCCAGGGACCAAAAGTAGGAGTAACACTAAATGATAACTACATGGCAACATCGCACCAAAGCCCAGTAATAACAGAGGAGAAAGACAATATCCTCAGGATGAATGTCCTAGTCAGGACAAATAAACATTAAATCTTCCTCTGACATATCATAGTGCATATGGATACATATATAAATATATGTATATAACCAAACACTGTTTCATCATCAAATCATTCCAAAGGAGGTCATCATTACTAACCCCAGAACTGAAACTGAATTCTTAACATTCTATTACAATAAATCACAAGTAATATTTTGCTGGAGTAATTTTACTCTTTTCTATTGTAAAATCATAGAATGGTTCAGGTTGGAAGGGACCTTAAAGATCATCTAGCTCCAAACCCACTGCCATGGGCAGAGACCCCTCCCACTACACCAGGTTTCTCAATGCCTCATCCAGCCTGGCCTTAAAGTCCTCCAGGGATTGAAGGGGCATCCACAGTCTCTCTGGGCAACCTCTTCCAATACCAAAGATGAAAAAGAAAATCTTGAACATGACTGTTTAATACATACTCTAATACTCCAATGGCAGGTAGAAAGTATTTTATTAATAGAATAGAGATTTAGTCTGGACTGCAAATTCTATTCCTATGTATTGGATCTATTAATTCCTATAGAGCTAACATCTGGGAGAATTTCTTTTATTATTCACAGAAGATACACTTTTCCAGAAGAAGTATTTGAAAGGATGAAAGTTGGACAAAGATATATTGCATATGTCTTCCTCTGAACATGATATACAGCACTGAGCAGTGGATTCTGAATAAAACTCACAAATTTGTTGTGCTAGGTTTGAAACTAGAACAGGGCAGGGTTAGAAGAGACATCATGAAGTTCTTTCCCTTGGGGGTGAAGAGACACTTGCCCAGGCTGCCTAGAGAGGTGGCAGAGGCCCCATCAAGCCTGGAGACATCCAAGGCCAGGCTCGCTGAGGCTCTGAGCAACCTGATCAGGATGCCCCTACTCATTGCAGGGGGTGAGACTAGATAGCCTTGGAAATGCCCTTCCAACTCTAATAATCCTATGAAATTTGGAATAAGTGCGCACATAAAACCAATTTTACATANCTGCCAATAATAAAGCCTAGAAGTAACTCACCCTGTAATCATTAAAGCTGAATGAGTAGCTTGGAATTTACTATAAATGTTCTCTGGTAAAACCTCAAAAAACATGCCCTCAATTTAGAGGAACTCCCAAACTGTGCTCCACTTCTTGCCTATGAAAATAACATCAAATATATTAAATAATATCTGGTGGAAAATTAAGATTACTAGAAAATTCTTGTGTTGTGTATATTCTGAGACACATTCAGCAAGCCCAAAACTGCACCAAAAAAATTGCTGAGAAAATATTCACGGTATTGTATTATTTCTCTTCTTTTTCTAAGAAGAGAAGTGCATCACTGGCTCCTACTCTGTACAAAGCTACTTGTGGAGACATAACCAGGCGCATGAAGAATAAGTACGCACATAAAACCAATTTTACATACACAGATTATATATAATCTAGTAGTAGATATTTAATTACAAAATAATTGATCCTTCTTGAAAGGCTACTCATGCTATCCTTTCCCCATGATCTTATTTAACTTATATCCCCTTCAGTGTATCAAAAGCATCGTTCAGAATGATCGCTTCAAAAAGCCATCTAATAAACCTGTTGAGCTTGTGGGCAGGCAACTTTCTTCTTGTCATTATTTTACCACCAGCTTAAGACAAGTGTGGTTTAGACTGAGATTCAATCGTCTCTCAGAGAACCTACAAGAAAGAAAACCCCTTCAAAGCTATAATTACAAAAGTGGGAGGAAAATGGTGTCTGAATTAGTGGTCACCCCAAGGAAGATTGATCAGAGGAACAATGATAAACATGGCTTTTGCCAAAAGGATTTGAGTAAGGAAACACAATATCTCTTAAAAAACACAAGAAACATAACCACAGAGAAGACAATTTCAACTAAAAACATCTAGGAATATTTTACTCTTGTTTTTGAATTTTCCTCTAATTCGGTCACTAAAATAATCATCTGACACATGCTCCCAATACTCAACTTATCCTTTCTGATGAGCTTATCTAACTTCATCTCACTACTACACTTATCACCATGCAGCGTGTTTCAGGAGATGTCTTCAGGTTTTAGAAAAAGAAACTATTTTTCCCTCCATAATTAGCTTAATCTGCACATTATTTTGTATTGCCAGGAACTGTGTGCTGAGTAATTGGATAATTTGTCTTCCTTTCATAACTGAATAGAATTATAAACCTTTCCATGGAGGTGTTTTGTGGCACAGGTATGGGATAGCCTCATCAGAGAGACCACCTATTTTCAGTGTGGTACAAAATAGGGCAAGATACAATTTCAACTCTTTCACGGGTCATTTTGTTCATCACAGAATATGTTGACCTCAAAACATACCGTCCAAGGTCATCTAGTCCAACCCTGCAGGGACATGACACACTAGACCAGGTTGATCAGAGCCTCAGCGAGCCTNTGTTTCAGGAGATGTCTTCAGGTTTTAGAAAAAGAAACTATTTTTCCCTCCATAATTAGCTTAATCTGCACATTATTTTGTATTGCCAGGAACTGTGTGTTGAGTAATTGGATAATTTGTCTTCCCTTTCATAACTGAATAGAATTATAAACCTTTCCATGGAGGTGTTTTGTGGCACAGGTATGGGATAGCCTCATCAGAGAGACCACCTATTTTCAGTGTGGTACAAAATAGGGCAAGATACAATTTCAACTCTTTCACGGGTCATTTTGTTCATCACAGAACAACCTCAATGATACAGAAAACCTACTTTTATACTGTTTTCAAGGCCCTGACTATTGCCAGGTAAGCAGCAGTGCTGGAGATTCCTGACAGCCAGAAAAGGAAACAGCAGAGCTCCCTAGAATCATGTCATCCAGTTAATAATATTCCATCAGACAAATTAAGTTTGTTCCCAAACTCAAAACGATACCTTACTATAACCCCATAAATACCTCTCTAAGTAATTCTTTCAAAATTCACCAAAACTTAAATATTTTGCTGCTTAAGTCTCATACAATATTTACCCACATGACACATCTGCAAACTAATTCCAGTAAAGTTCAGTAATCTTTGGTTCTGTGGCACATCAGTTTGTATTAATTATTATTATAATCTATTACATATTATTTTGGCATTCACTTTACTGCCAACTGCTCAACATCCACTCAAATACACCAACAACTCAGACAGAAAAACTTCACCACTGATTTTTTACTCTTTCTCCCTCACTTATCTCTCTCCCACCTCTTTGACACCCACCAGAAACTTCAAGACAAACTGTCACTAGACATTATCTTCATAGTTTGTGTTTCCTTCTGTGATGAAAATATGTGATGAAAATATGCAGTCCCAGCAAACACACTTTAATTAATGTCTCACTTGCTCCAGTAGCAACAGCATATCTATGAAATCTCCCTGTAGGGCATTTGGTTCCACAAAAAAAATATGCATTTGCTCAGCACAAGTGACCAGACAAATCAGATGTCTGTTGGAGAATTTTAATGAGGTACTTGGAGATATAATTGATCTCCTACTAAATGTTCAATACTCTCAAAGAAGTGTCTTGAATGCCTAGGAGTTCAGTGTGTTCCACTCTTTCAGGACGTGGCTCAAAATGCAGTATCTTAAAAGTGCATTCCCAAAGTCTTGGTAGTACTACACCTAGGTCTTTGTTGATTAGTGGATTTTTCCCACCCTAAGAGCACATAATTAGAAAATCGAGTTTTTATTGTTTTATTATCATATAATCACAGAATGCATTGGGTTGGAATCATAGAATCATAGAATAGTTCGGGTTGGAAGGGGCCTTAAAGATCATCGAGTTTCAACCCCCCTGCCATAGGCAGGGACACCTCCCACTAGATCAGGCTGCTCAGTGCCATGTCCAGCCTGGCCTTGAACACCTCCAGAGAGGGGCATCCACAACCTCCCTGGGCAGTGGACCTCTCCAGTGTTTCACCACCCTCACTGAGGAATGGACCTTCCAAAGCCATCTATTCCAGCCTCCTTCAGAGAGCAGGGACATTCTGCACTAAATGAGGTTGCTCAGAGCCTCAGCAAGCTTGGCCATCAATGTCTCCAGGCTTGACGGGGCTTCCACCACCTCTCTGGGCAACCAGCCCCAATGTCACACTACCATCATGTGGAAGACCTGTATGTCATGGGTTTATATTCACCTGCCATGGGTTTATATTTACCTTTAAGACACCTGAACTATTTACTCCAGTCTACCTCCATCATAATGAAAAAAAGCTTAATTAATTTTCACTTTTCCATTTCATGAAAATGGAAACCTCAGAGGCAATACAAAGAAAATCCTTGAGAGCATTAATCACTTGTAAATTATCTTGTCAACACAGCCTCAATATTTTGACTGATTTGATATATTGAAATATACAATATATTTAATATATCACTGTCTTCCTCCACAATACTGAATACTTGGGATCTGATAAATTAGAATGAATCCATTGGATATATAGTATTTCATTGTCATATTTCACTACCAAAATTCCTTTTCATTTCATCTGTCTGAAATACTAACTTTTTTCCCACCTGCCATTACACGTATTTCTTCTAATAAAGCAAAAGGGCTTTTTTTTAAGGACGAGCAATACCCACATAATAGTTATTTGTTCAGTAAATTATATAAACAATTGAAAAAATACCCAAGCTTGTAACTGCCTTCTAGTGTGAGCTTTATAATTGTTTGGAACACTTACAATGATGGTAAATTCTCTGTATTTCTATTAATATCATGCACATGAGTTGGAAAAAAGCAATAATATGTAAGCTAACTGAATCTATTTTCAACTTCTCATTACCTAACTGTCTTTCCTAGAGTCAAGCTAACTGCAGTCTAGTTTTGTCCCATCTAGATTGGTCTAGAATAACCAAATGATTTTCCATCTTCAGGCTTTAATGACAAAATAAGGACCATACTTTCAGCAAGACAGTTTCATCTTCATCACACAGGTGAATGCAGGAATCACCTTTGAGAACAGCTCAGGACCACCCAATTACTTTTAAAGAAAGTATTTCTATTAATACAAAGCAAAACTCAAATATATTCATGAATAAAAGGTTTTGTTCCTGTAATTTTGTACAAAAATCTTATTTCATGTCACGTTTTAACAAGTGCAAAGAGGGAATTAGCAACAAAAGGAAGTGAAAAATTGTAACCATCACGCATGGAATTTAATTATTACACCTTAAGAGAAACGGCAAATAGCTGAAACTGGATTAAAATACTTTACATTTCATACCCAGTATGCATTTAAACCTTGCAAAATAAAGCAGTGGCACTACTACTTCCTTCAAAACAACTTCCCAAAGACTCTGAGGAAAGCCTGATATGTATTATGATGACATATGGTCGATTTTCCATGAGTGAGACAGGTTATGCTTTACACCAGTGCCTCAAGGAACACAGACTACTAACACTGCTATTACCAGGCAATTTAAATCATTGTATAATTATACAGGCAGATGGATTGCAAAACCCTTCTAGTTTCTTTTCAGCATTTGCAGAGAAAGATAACCCCAGACATTTCTGTTATGAAACGCTTAGAAAGTAAAAGATGAAGCTGACAACATCTGCAAACTGAGCTTGCTGAAGAGAGCTTAAAAAACCCAAAATACAGTATTTTATTCATGGCACAAAGTAGCATTAGCCTAACTTTCCCAAAGTAATTAACATTTAGAAAATGGGGAAAACAATACATAAGCATTAAGACATCACTACAGCTTTGCAGCTTCCCATTTATTACTACACATGTGCAAGTTTTATTTTCAGTCCCATTTCATAAAACTATTTTTCAGACAACTTCATGCTTATTTTTTGTAACACTCCTCCAAAGCTTGGATACAACAGTCTTTACAATAATCATGGAGCAGCAGCTGAGAGAACCCATGAGAAATATGACAATGTGATGAAATAAAACACACGTCCACATGCAAGCTACATAGTACCAAAATTAGTTTTGAATTCCAAATTATCTTGGAAGTGGATTAAGTGTGTTGATGTGATGAGGGCTATGTTTGTATTTTATATTTTCTAAATTCTTCCATACTTGAAGTAGTGATAGCTATTGAAAAAAGGCAAATTAAATTTATATTTTCCACACAGCAACATGCACTGCTGCTGCGAGAGCAGGATATAGAAATAACCCTAAAATCAAGAACTGAGAGCACCAGGGATTTTTCTCTAGTTATTATGATCCTTGTACCACTCATGTAAGGGCTGACTGTCAACAACAGGAATTTTATGCCTTAAAACAGGAATTTATGACTTAGCCTCCACATTGCAACCATTATTACTCCCATCAGATTCCAATTGGAGTAGCATCTGGCTTTACTTTTGCCAGATGTGCTACTTACTACGTAGCAAAATGACACAGTATTGGGTTACATTAGCTTATATTGAGCGATATTTTACTTTAAATTACAAAATCATAATGGTGGAAGAAACAAAAGGAAGGTGTAGCTGTAGGGTTACCCCAGTAAAATGCACACAAAAACCTGTATTTACACTAAAACTTACAGTTCTAAGAAACTTAATTTCTTTAGAGCCCTCTGACCAAGCAAGAGAGATAAAGTGAGAATGAATAAAGGTCATCAGCCACCATAACAGAAAGATCTTTCGCCAGCTAATCTCCTAATTAGCTACATACAATCAGGTCAACTCCAGTTCTGCTCTTTAAGGAGCAATGTCTAGACTTTAAAATGGTGTTTCTAACCCTGTCTGTGAAAAACAAGCAGGCACATCCAATTATACAAATTGCATATGCACAGAGCAATCATATGAAATGATAATGTGCTTTCCATGATTAAAATGGCACAGACAGCACAGTAGGATCACTTTTAAGGTGTTAAGACTCCGCTCTTCTGCCTCTCATTCCATTAACCCCTCATGGTATAAATAAAAGTGGTTATAAACATCTCATATCTATCATTTGCTAAGTAAGCACCACCAATGTTTCCTTAAGATATTAGACAAATAGAGAAGTTCAAAACAAGATTCCCTTTTTTCATCTTAAAGATCAAAAGACTGACATATTTTGATCCACAAAAGAATCAAAGACAGGGTCATCTCACATGGAAATCACACAATCTCTTTGGAAAAAAAAGCTGCTGCAGGATCTTTCTTTTGATTATTCCAGTATCAAACACGCTCTCCAAGAAAACCCTTCAAAAACAGAGTAACAGGGATGCACCTAAACTGCCATCACTTAGTGTGAAGTGACAGCCAAGTGACAGGTAACAAACAGCCTGAAGATGCAATTGCTTGTCATGAAAGCTGCGTTTCCTCCTCAGACAGGCTTTGAGGAGACCAAGTTCCTTCCTCAGTCAGGCTTTGAGGAGACTGTACCATCCTCAGGCAGGTTTCGAGAAGACCAGATTTCCTTCTCAGAGAGGCTTTGAAGAGACTATGCTTCCTCCTCAGACAGGCTTTGAGGAGACCACAAGACTCTAAAGTGCTGGAAGAAATTCCCTAAATAGTGGGTTGCCTAATCCTACAAACACCAATGGAGATGCATGATGAGTTCGAGCTCAACCTACGAAGGACAATGAGCTGTTCGAGAGGCTCCAGACGAGGGCCATGAATCATGGAATCATAAAATGGTTTGGGTTGGAAGGGACCTTAAAGATCGTCTAGAGGCTGGAGCACCTCCCTTCTGAGGACAAGGCTGAAGGAGTTGGAGTTGCTCAGCCTGGACAAGAGAAGGTTCAGGAGGAACCTCAGAGTAACTTCTCAGTACCTGAAGAGGGCCACCAGAAAGGCATCAACACCAGAAAGGCTGGGAAAGGACTTTTTTAAAAGGGTCCGGGATGGCAGGACTAGGAGGAATGGATGCAAATGGGAAGAGGGGAGATTCAGCCTGGAGATAAGAAAGAAGTTCTTTCCTGTGAGGGTGGTGAGACACTGGAAGAGGTTGCCCAGAGATGATCCCTCAATCCCTGGAGGTGTTTAAGGCCAGGCTGGATGAGGCATTGAGCAACCTAGTCTAGTGGGAGGTGTCCCTGTCCATGGCAGGGGAGTTGGAACTAGATGATCTTGAAGGCCTCTTCCAAGCCACACCATTCTGACTCCTTCATGCAACACGAGATCCCTCTGCAAGATGGGCAGGGTTTAAATAGGTCTGTGGAATTCCTCAGGTAGGGTAATAAATTTTAATTTCTTGTCCCTTATTTGCTGCATTTTAAATCATGAGGGTATGTCAGAGTGGGGGACAGACCTGGAGTAACAATGCAACCTCAATGTATGATTGCTCTCATTTATTGCTGATTTCACAGTTTATATAGAGAGTACATAGCATAATCAACATTATGATTGTATAACTGAGGCTGACAACACATCTCAAACCTCCTCAGTTCCCAGATAAGGTGTGGTTTGTTTCCATAACTTTACTTGCTTACCACGCTGTTCCCAGGCTCAAGGAGAGAGCAAGGTCACACTGCGGCTTCTCTACCTATGCTAACGCTGCTATTCATTGGGTGCTCAAAGTGCTGGGTTACTCAGGATGTATCCTTGGCTTACCAGCCATCCTTCCACAAGGGAAAGGCCACAGAACCTATGGAGCATACTACAAAATATCAGTTGCTGAGAATCTATAAATATTACAAACCAACAGCTTTTCCAGCAGGTGGTAGGCAATGCCAACTTTGCTATTGACATCATACAGGTCCAAAGTTATCATAATGATCCTAGTTTGTAATTATTTGTAGTTAGATTGATTTTAGCTAATCACTCTTCCAGCTGCTGCTGGGTCTCCCTAACTTGCATCATCACAGTAATGACCAATAGCCTAAAAAATTTAATGTATGTATGCATGCAAAATACAAAAATTTAAAATTTTAATTATAGGTACCTGCCAGGAAAGTGTTGGGAAAAGACAAATTTCTTGGTCTATATAAAACATTTGATTTTTTTCCTGCTTAGTTCTTGAGCAGCTTTGAAGTGTCTCTAAAAAGTAGACTTTGTGGGCTCAATTTGACAGGTTACAAAGGACAATACACTGTACTTCACTGAGATAACAAAGTCAGTGCTACAGTGCCTGAAACCTTCTATGTAGTAATAAAACATTTCCAAAATGGTTTATTACTAGATAGCAAGACATTTAGACTGATTTTTATTTAAACTCTGTTTCAAAGAAAATTCTATTTTGAGCAGAAAATAAACAAAGAACTGTTTGAAGGGCTCAAAAATGAAAGCAAACTTGAACTTTCAGCTCATGAGAATGTAAAAAATGGGCAACTACCCTATCTTTGATTTCACTCTTCTTATCTGCAAATAAACAAAATGCAGTAGGTCAACACCTACTATTACCATGCTTTTGGTTTTCTGCATTAAAATATCCTCCTTGGTCATTCATTTTTAAAACCTTGAATCCACAGATAATGTGGGGATGGATCTGAATTCTTAGGATGTCATGAATATGAATTGTGCAATTATTGTTTTATACAAAGATACTTTGAAACAATGTTTATTTATAAATGTATCCAGAAGGAATCGCTGTAAAAGGATGATGATCACCTTTTGCCATTAAATTTAAGGACATAAACCACAGAGATTTGATTTGTTCTCTATAGAGTAGTTCTACATGTGGATGAGGTTGCATCTGAGGCCAGGCTGGACCAGGCATTGAGCAACCTGGTCCAGTGGGAAGTGCCCCTGCCCATGGCAGGGAGATTGGAACTTTAAGGTCCCTTCCAGCCCAAACCATTCCATGATTCTATTTTGTCAAACAGTGAGGAAAACCAAAAGTGTGAAATCTCTCAAATACTTTAAAAAAAAAGTAAATTATGTGTCAATTAAAACTATATACAGCCCTTCCAATCCCCTAATTCCTAAAGCTGCACCTATATGTTACCAGATTAATAATTAATGCTGACAGATTAATAAATAGTAACACTTTTTACAAAAACTAACATTTGAAAACTTCATACTTCTAAATAAGTGCTGTTTGAACTGACAGATCACCAAAATAACTGCTGCCAGGACTATCCATCCTACTACCTGCTTCTCCCTTAGAAATATTATAATGCTGTTACCTTTCATTTACAGACGTTTCTGAATCATTGAATAGGACAAAGATTCCTAATCTGGCTCCTGAAAGGTGTAAGACAACCTAAAACACTTGTTATTTTTGACTCGAGTAATAGAAAATAGTAGTATTAATACTCTAATAAACTGTAAATGTTTGATACATTTATATTAAACTCAGCCATTTTGCTAGTCAGAAAGTACCACTTAGTTCCAAAAACCTAAATCATAATGTTCTTGCCTGAAAAGATGGTGAAAATGAACCACAGAAAATAGGTCTGGAGGGAATCTTGGTAATTAATTGGGTCCATTCTCCTGCTCAGACAATCATCAAACAGGAAAAAAAAAAAAATCTATGGCTTACATCCTGGCAGGGCAGTGACAGCAGGAGGATCCTGCAGAGGCAGCTTTTTTACATTTAAATAAATTTAACTGCTCAAAGATTCTGTATTTATTTAAAGCTTTCTTTTATGATTTGAAATACGTAGAATTTAGAGGCATTAACTAATGTCAGGTTTAATAGATTTCATAGAATCAAAGAATCATTGCATAGGAAGAGCCTTTCCAAGGCCATCCAGTCCAGCCCCCTGCAGTGAGCAGGGACATCCTGCACTAGATCAGGTTGCTCAGAGCCTCAGCAAGCCTGGCCTTGGATGTCCCCAGGTTTGATGGGGCCTCCATCGCCTCTCTGGGCAACCCAGTCCAGTATCTCACAACCCTCATGGGCAAGAATTTCTTACTCATGTTTCATCTAACCATTTGAAAATACCATTAATTCAAAATGCCAGAGAAAGTAAGGAGAAAAGTAGTTTTGAAAAACTAAGAAACTTATGACTGGAAACAGTTAATGTGAGTAGGGACTCCACCATGATCAGTCTTTCAAGCAGAGAAATCCTGGAAAAGAAGAGTAACATAAATGGGATTCCTAAATCACAAAGCCATAAATTAAAGGAATGGATATAAAAGCTTTATCTTTAAGGGTTCACTAAGACAAGTGTGGTGAGAAGTTGTAGTAGTATCTCTCATACTAAGAATTTTACATCTCTCACTTGATTACTGTTCAAGACAACAGTCCCATGAAATCCTAAGTACTAAAAATATGCTGTTATGTACACAGGTTTAGATGAGACATGAGGAAGAAGTTCTTGCCAATGAGGGTGGAGAGACACTGGTCCAGGTTACCCAGCGATGTGGTGGAGGCCCCATCAAACCTGGAGACATCCAATGCCAGGCTTGCTGAGGCTCTGAGCAGCCTGATCTAGTGCAGGATGTCCCTCTTCACTGCAGGGGCTTGGACTACATGGTCTTGGAAGGTCCCCTCCAACCCAACACATTCTGTGATTTTATAATCTATCATTATGATTTATGCTTTCAAGTGAACAGGGCATAATGAAAACAGAATTTGAATTAAAATACATGTGATAAAAATTGCAGAGTAAAATGCAAATAAACCAAAATCAATGCAAGGGAAAAAAAATTATTCCACCAATTATGGCATTATTAGCTGGAGATCTAATATCATGTTTGTATTCATGCCCTGTTTACCTTGCATGCATTTATCCTTACTGAGATCACCAGAAAATAATATGAAAACAATAATTATCCCTCTACTGAGACATACAGGACGATGCAAAAAAATGTACTTAGACTGTTTATTAAATATCTTGGCATTATGATAAGATGACAGCTCCTATCTTGCTGCTAACAACTGAAAAAAATAGCTGGAGAACATGCACAGTGTCAGAGCTATTAAAGCAGTTTATACACAGCAGCTGGAATCTGCACCAAAACCCACAAATATTCACAGTTTCCACGTCTCTACATGATTGTGGGACTGCAGCTAAATCTTTAATGAAGATGACAGGCACACATAGACAAAAATAGAAACAACCAGTTTGTTTTTCATCCAGTTTGTTTCTTTCATCCGGACGAAATTCACATCTATTATCTGTGTTACATCTGGAGCATGTTGAAAAACACAGCTGCAAGCAGGTCAAAGGAGGCGATTTTGCCCCTCTACTGGGCTCTGGCGAGAACTCACCTGAAGTTACTGTGTCTAGTTCTGGAGCCCTCAACATAAGAAGGACATTGAACTGCTGGAGCAAGTCCAGGGGAGGCCACAAAGATGATGTGCCTGAAGAAGGCTCACGGGGGACCTCAAAGTGACTTCTAAATACCTGAAGGGAGCCTCTAGAAAGGCTGGGGCAGGAGTTTTTAATAGGGTCCAGGATGGCAGGACTAGGAGGAATGGATGCAAATTGGAAGAGGGGACATTTAGGGTGGAGAGAAGAAAGAATTCTTCACTGTGAGGATGGTGAGACACTGGAAGAGGTTGCACAGAGAGGTTGTGGGTGCTCCCTCAATCCCTGGAGGAGTTTAAGGCCAGGCTGGATGAAGCACTGAGTAACCTGGTATAGTGGGAGGTGTCCCTGCCATGGTGGGGGGGGTTGGACCTACATGATCTTGAAGATCCCTTCCAATACAAATCATTCTATGCTTAACACCCACAAATCCCACTGTCCTAAGAGCTTTCCTATGGTATTTTACTCTATAAACTTCAAGTTACTGATTATTACTACTTTCCCTCTTCTACACAAATTATGTTTCCAACAGAAAAAAAAACCTAAAGAAGTTCACTCTTAAAAATGAATTATGAAAACATCTGTCACATTAACTGCCTAGTTCATCCTTTTGTGATGTGTCTACTGGAACCCAAGTGACAGGTATTTGAAATCTCATAGACTTTTATTATGCTGAATTCTTCATTAGGGTCTTTATATGGAGGACTGTCAATAGCAGCAACTTATGACAGATACTTCCAGTAGTCATTTTATCCAAGATTGCTTTTGCTCTAAGCCAGAAAACTCTACAAGTTCTCCTAAAACCAAATGCATTTAGAAGGAAGAGAAAGTTAAAAAATAACGGTGTAAGAATGAAAACTTGTGAGATCAAAAAAGCCTGCAAGGGAATCAGAGAAGAGACTAAAGCACCATTTCCTAGCTAGAAATATTCAGCTCTGGGCTCCTTGTCAGCAGGTCTGAGCAGCCTTTTCAAAATCTTATACATTATCAGCTCAGCGATAAAATATGAAACAGTCATCTGTTAGAGAACTGCACTGACAAAGAGAAATTTTATCTGGTTTTATTATCATTCTTGGAAGACCATCACCACCCTGGTAAGCTATTTTTCAAGAACTTAAAAGAATGATGTTCAGGAGATTAAAAGGAAATTAGATTTTTTCTTTTTCTTTTTTTTTTTTTTCTAAAGTTACTTAAGCTGCTNTTCAAGAACTTAAAAGAATGATTTTCAGGAAATTAAAAGAAATTTATTTTTTTTTTTTTTTTTTTTTTTTTTTCTAAAGTTACTTAAGCTGCTGATTCTGTTTTTCATTCTCTTCTGTTTTGCTTTTCACAGCAGAGGGAGAAGAATCTATCAATTCTTCTGTCCCCAAATGGATATAACCCAGAAAGAGCCAGGAATGAACTTTTAATTTTAAAGTAGAAAAGTTATGTCAGAGATTTTTCATCCCCAGGTTTTGTCTCTGCTTTCAAAAATGGATAAACAATAATATCTCTACTGCATTATAAGTAAACTTTCAATGAATACTCCATTAAAAATTAAACTTTACATATACAGTAGGAAAAATAAAGGATTTAGGAAACTTCAATTACCCTTTCATTTCCATAAGGAAAAACGTAACCTCAAGTTATTTTTACAGAAAAATACAGAATCAAATTCTCTCCAAAATGAAATAATTGGAGCCTGTTTTCTTCTGTCAACTACTAAAGAAATAAATCTACTTAAATAAAAATGGCCATCAAGGAGATCAGGTGAAATATCCACTGTCTACAAACTATTCTTCTTGAAAGACCTCATGCAAACTCTTTCACATTGCAACAAGTGGAACAAAGGTGCTTTTACTCATTTCAGAATTAGATTATATTTTTATATTTAAAATCTAAGCTTTTTTTTCCCCATCTCCTTCGAATTAATTTTTAAAAAACCTAAATTACTATGTATTTATTAATCTAGCTTTGTCTGGTGCAGCAGATAAGAGGGGGAAAATGTGGTGTACTTCAGGCAATTACAGGTTTATTACTCAAATATAATAATAAATACAATTGTGAAGAGAAAAATTCTGTTCAAAGTTTTAGAAGAGAAAGTGCATGGAACACAGCCACCAATGAAGTGTACACATTATTCTTCAAAAGTGGATGTCTATTTAGATACTCATAAAAGGACAGAAAATACATACATTTGAGTATTCAATTATATTTTATGATAGTTTTGGGAAACTAATATTTATGTTAGTTTTGCTACTATTGCTATGTAATGATGCAGCTCATCTGGATTTACTCAACTTCAAATCCATGCTTTCCATGGCATTTACTGCTATCCCTGTATTTTTTTTTTTTTAATTTCCATCTCTTTCAGGTGGAAAATGCTTCAGTACAACTGATAATAGCTCCTGCTTAGCAATATCAGCTTGCTTTAAATAAGGGCAGTCTCTAAAATTAAGAATTAAAAATAAAAAAAGTCTTTCTCATTGTATCTCTCCCTTTCAAGCATCATTACATCTCAGAAGTGTCCAAAGTCTTATTTACTCCATTCTTTATTATTTCTACTCTTTTCTTGCATTTACTTACAACTTTACGTCTTGTCTTCCTTACAATCCTTCATTGTCAGCCCCAATTTTGGACATCAACATTTCATAATGGCAGAATAGAAAACCTAGAACACATTGCAATCCAAGTGCTCAGTCCAAGGCATTTTCAGTGCCAGCCATAAATCTTTGTGTCTTTCTGTTTTCTCTCCACAAAAAGCCACTACAGTAAAAATTCTACCATATCTCAAAATATAAGAAAACAAAGGACTGTTCTGAGGCTACTAAATATATACTGCATTCTTCAATTCTCAAAAAGTCTGAAGATAAAACTAACAACTCATTTCCATATCTGTATTTTACACGGTCTCACCGTAACTTCTCATCTCTCGGCAATGAATTCCTATAACTGCCTCTTGCTCATTAAAAAGACAAAGTAGAGAGTGAGAAACAGAGAGAATGACAACTCACAGTGGCTCCTGCTGCTGAGCTATTAATTTTTTCAAGCATCAGTGAAGCAACCAACCCTTGTGAGTCTCCTTTTACAGTTACTGTAAAATTGTGTTGTACAGTGTAAGGCCTGAAGAAGAGTTTCAGCTCTGTTCCAGGAGAACAGTAGACTGATGTGTAAATTTTAGGTTCATTTCAGTCTGAAAGAGCAGCATGAAGAGGGATCTTTTTCTCAATGTAACTCAACAGGTCAATGGTTTGAAACTAGAGCAGGGCAGGGTTAGATGAGACATGAGTAAGAATTTCTTCCTCATGAGGGTGGTGAGACACTGGACAAGATTGCTCAGAGAGGTGATGGAGGCCCCATTAAGCCTGGAGATTAAAATACCAGTCGGACACCCAGCTTCTTCACTGTTCCTCCTGACACACTAGCTACAGTTGGTGTCCATCTTTCAGGTGCAGAAGGCATCTTTCATCTGCATGACGAAATAAGGACTCCCTTTAGCAGCCTCCCAGTGCCTGAAGAGGCTACAGGAAAGCCGGGGAGGGGCTGTTTGCCAGGGCATGGAGCCACAGGATGAGGGGCAGTGGTTTGAAATAAGAGCAGGGCAGGAAGAAGTTCTTCCTCATGAGGGTGGGGAGTCACTGTCCTAGATTGCCCAGAGAGATGGTGGAAGCCATGTCAATCCTAGAGACATCCAAGGCCAGGCTTGCTGAGGCTCTGAGCAACCTGATCTAGTGTAGGATGTCCCTTCTCACTGCAGGGGGTGGCACTAATGGCCTCTGAGGGGCCCTTCCAACTAAGATTCTGTGATTGATTTTTTTTTTCAATTTGATCTAAAACCTCGATTTAAAACCAAAACACATATGTAAGGAAATGTTTCATATAGTCCCATATTTGTGGACTGTAATAATATTTAGTATTAAAAATTAAATAAACAAAAGTTGTCCAATACAACCATTTGACAGGTAGACTACACAAATCCTTTTCTTACACTCAGTCTTTTTCCAGTTAATATTCTTCCTTTCTACAACCCTTGTGAAGATGGAGACTTTGAACTGGCCAGACTGCACAGATACAAGCAAAATTCTAAATTTTTTCTATAAAAGCTGAAGGAATTTTCATTTTTAAGCTCAACAAAACCCCTAATGTTTTGTTTGCAGCAGTTTGGTTAACCCAAAATTTTATTTGTTGCACTGCCATTAAAATTAAACACAACTTTAAACTGCTTTAACTATTTCATAACCTGAAAGAGGAGCTAATGAAACCTCATATCACACTTCAATGTCTTAATTTTGTACTCTCCTGACAGACTCCCACCACAGAGCTAATGTAACTTACTGTCAGTATCACTTAAACATAGTATCCAGCTCTTTAAAAAAAAATCAAATAGCTGCAATAGTTGAATGAGCTTCAAAGCACTCCCCTACTGTATCCTGAAAAGGATTTAAGTAAAGGAGAAACAACACCCAAGATATTTCAATTCTTCTTCCATTAATGAAGTCATAAGTCGGGTAAATAACTGACAATGGCATTACACTTGAAAATATAAGTCTATTTTCAAATTACTAGTCAGATTTAACTGATTCTTAAAGAATACTGATATCTAGCTAATGTTAAGCTTTGTTAATAATTACTCAAGCCCAACCAAGAGGTAAATTTGATTTTAAAATGCAATGACAGCACAGTAGAACTCTCAACCTGGCATATTTAAGTATATATTAATTTTAATATTCTTTACTATTTTTTTTTCTTTGTGATTTGAACTAAAATACTGCAAAAAAAACCCATCATTCTCCAGCAGTTTACAATGCATTTAGATTATTACTTACACTAAACAGAGGTAATGAGGCAGTGAAATATTTATGTTTCATCAGGCTTTCTGATAAGCCAAAAAAATGTGATGAGTAACTTCAAAGGCATTTTTTCAAAGTACTGGAGGCAATTACCTTATACTTTGCATTATTAACCAGTAGGGGTATTTTCATAAAAATAAAAACATGTTAAATATTTATTTATACAGTAGACATTTAGTCTACATTTAGAGACATGCCTATACTGTGGGCACTTATTGTATATTTGAGCAATGTATTTGTTTAGTCCTTGAAGACTATAATTTTATCATATATAATAT
>VZTY01027888.1:1495-13437 GCA_013400935.1 Turnix velox
GGGACACAGGGGCAAGACATGGGACAGAGGGGCAAGACATGGGACACAGGGGCAAGACATGGGACACAGGGGCAAGACATGGGACACAGAGGCACTGAAGCCAACCAGTGCTGCATTTCTCCCTCAGGATTCTAAAAAAACCTCAAATAGTGAAGGTTTTAGTAAGCAAACTGGGATACATGCGGGGCAAACTGAGGCTGATCTGCTTCTGGTGGCAGCAAGCAGGGCTGCTCCTCCACCCCACAGCTCTGGGACACCAAAAAATGCAAGGAAGGCAGCATCACTGGGGTGCAGCAGTGACCAGCGAGGCCAGAGCTGGAGGGAGGGAGGGAGGGAAGGAGGGAGGGAGAGAGAGGAATTGAGGCCCCCCTGCTCTTTGAACTGCTCCAGGTGGACAGAGTCTGCAGTGGGTTATTTACGGGAATCAATGTACCAGGAAAGCACAGTGAAACGAAACATCTTGTTTTCAAGAGCGTCCTGGGAGCCAGGCAGAATGAGGAGCCATTAATCAAAGCCCAGCACGTAATCAGCACACATGTAACACAGAGTCGCCCACGTCCCCTAAAGCCAGCTCCAACCCTAGTGCAGGAGGGAAGAAGGGAGAAGAGGTCCTTCAAAAATCCTCCAAGCACACAGACACCAGGAGCTGGGTTCATTCACAAAGCTCCATCCCTTGGCTCAGCCAGGTCTGGCTGTCAGAAATGTTTAAATATGGAAAAAAATAAACAGTTGCAACACGTTTCTTTTTTTTTTTTTTTTTTTTCCCTCTCTCTCTTTCAGAGGGATCTGTCCGAGGGCCCTTTGTGATGTAATGGGAAACACTGCAGTTTGTGCTACCAGCTGGAAAATAAACAGAGCTGCGAGGGTTAAAAGGAACTGAACTTTCCACGACCCCTATCTGCAAAAAGAAGAAAATAATAAGAGGAATGATCCACTGCCCCACAGCCCTGATAGTTTATCCTCCATCCCGGGCTGCAGAGACAAGCACCGGATGTGATAGGGCTGCTCTGGGCCACCTCCAAGGCAAGCTCTGCCCATGGGAGATGCACAGGGCTTGGGAGGATCAGCTCTCCCCCCAGTGCCCTGCTGGCAACTGGGCTGGGCTGCCTGAGCCCAGTCACATAGCACTGGTGGGGCCCCGCCAGCACGGGCTTGGCTTGGATGCAAGAGGTGCAGAGGCATCAGAGAGGGGGAAAAAGTCCTGCAGCCACCAGGGAGTGAGAGCATCGGGGCATTAGGGACAGTCAGACATGCAGAGGATGCTCCCAAGAGGTTGGAACAGCCAGGTGGATGAGGCCAGAGTGGAAGAAAAAGGAAAGAAAAACGTTGGAGAGAACTTTTCTGCATTCCTCAAGAAACAGAGCTGAAGGAAGGGGATGGAGATGACCAGGAGGGTAGGGAAGAGGCAAAGATAAGATGCTGGGAAGGACTGGGATCCACAGCAGGGCAGGGGTGGTAGGAGTGGACTGAAGGAGCAGCACAGATCGAGTACAGAAGCCATCACCCTCCATCCAAAGTCAGTCAAATGTCACATGAACAGTCACTGAGCTCATGCTGCAAACACCCACACAGCCACACATCCCAGTGGTCCCTAATCCTCCTCCTGTCTCCAGCCCACAGCCTCTGGTGGCACTGTCAGACAAGGCAGCCCCTTGCCATCCCCTGAGTCCTCCCTGTCACTTTATCCACTTCATCCCCAGTTCCCTAGAGCCTTGCCACATCCTGCATTCACACTGGACGTGTTGGGTTTCCACCCTGGGCTTCCTTCAGTCACACCACAGATGGTGCTGGTTCCTTGGGTAGCAAGATCTCACTGAAAGGCAACCCTGAGCAGCTCTGCAGCAGCACCCTCTCACAGCCTTCAAAAAGCCACCAGAGGAGAAGGTGTTGGCATTTCTGCTTTGATTTTCTCCTGCAACACAGAGGTAGCACTGCAGAGAGTCCCAGGCTATTTTCTGCCTTCCCCTCCTCCTCTTGCAGCAGCATCTCCCAGCACCAACCACCAAGACCATTTACCAGCAAAGGCAGCTAAAGCTCACAGCTCAGGCTGATGCTACACAACCCTGTGGGTCTCCTGCTGGGACCTGCACTCACTCTAGAAGGTCACAAAACACTCAGGAGCTCTGCCAGGTGCCTCCACCCCACTGTCCCTTCCCAGGACAACACCACAACCATCTCCAGGCATTCCTGGCTTATATCACCCAACAGCACTGGAGATTCTCTCTGCAAAGCCAAGGCAGTTCCAGGTGCCTGGAAGAGCTGTGCTCACACATTGCCACAGCTCTGGTGTCCTTCTCCAGAAGAAAACCCTAAATGAGTGACAGGGAACACAAGAATGCAGCTCCCAGGTACAGGGAAGAGCCTTGAAAGGCTTTTAACAGAGGAAGCAAGAATGGGGTTAGCACAAGGTCTTTCCTCGAGATGGGGGGTTCATTCACTTCCCCACAGACACATTTACATTTGCTTATTCCACCCGGGCAGGGAAAAAAAAAAAAAAAAAAAAAGAAAAAAAGAGTTAATTTCTTTTTTATTGCCTCAAGATTCCAGGTTTAATGTAGCTGTCAGTGTGAGCACAGCCCAGCTGCACACCAAGGGGACGGCTGCAGCCCGGCCAGGACAGGGTGAGGATGGGACACGGAGCTGTGTGGGGACAGATGGCTCCTGGCAAAGCCCAGGATGGGGACAGCATCACTGTGAGGCACCCAAAAGTGGGGAGAGCAAAGGGTGAGTCTGATGCCAACCCAAATCCCAACAGCACGGTTGGGGTGAAGCCACCATTTTCTACTGAGGGAATGCTGGCTGGGCTGGTGATTAATATCAAGCACAATGACCCCATGTTACAAGCCTGCGGGGGCCTGTGGAGGTGGCCATTTCCTGTGTAATACCAGCTTGTTTAAACACTAACATTCAAACTCCACAGCTGCAGAACAAACCCGGAAAGCACGGAGCAGAAGAAGCCCTGCATTGTGTTCCCTGGCCACCATGAGCCAGGCAGATGGCAAAAGCCTCAGGGACAGGCACCCAACCAGCTCTCCTGGTGCCCGCTCCAGGACCAGGCTCCAGACAAAAGCTTCCCTAAAAAGCAGCTCCTCTGCAAGGGAACAAAAGGGATCAGCAGTGGGAGCTTTTCACCAAAGCTTTGCCCTGCATGTGGCACTACAGATGCCCAGAAAGCATGGATAAGTTGGTCACAGCCCCTCTGTCCCCATGGCATCAATGATTTCTCATGTTCTGCCCTGCACCATGGTGGTCCCTTTGGCCAGCCAGGTGTCCCTAAATCCACTCCTCCCCTTGGAACCTGCCTGAGGAGTTAGAGAATCATAGAATGGTTTGGGTTGGAAGGGACCTTCAAGATCATCTAGTTCCAACGCTCTGCCATGGGCAGGGACACCTCCCACTACACCAGGTTGCTCAGTGCCTTGTCCAGCCTGGTCTTGAACACCTCCAGGGATTGAGGGGGCATCCACAACCTCTTCCAGTGTCTCACCACCCTCACAGGAAAAAACTTCTTTCTTATCTCCAGCCTAAATTTACCCTCTTCCAACTTGCTCTGGAGGTAGAGGGTCACACTCCTACCCAGGAGAGGGGGAGTCTCCCTCTGAGCTCCCTTCTCCATGGAGCTTTTTGGCTTGTGCTTCACTCAACATTACCTCCATTCTCAGCCAGGTTTGCACTACAGAGACACCTCCAAACCCTTTGGCTTTGATGTCTCGGTAGGGAAACTGTGGTGGCCAGTGCAACTGACTGAGGCTGTGATCTGCAAAAGGGATTTTTTTCCATTAGAAAACTCCAGTAAGGTCTTGGCACCCTTTTCCAAGACTCTGTCCATCTTTCCCCCCAGTGGGAGCTGCCATCTCAGTGACACTTCTCCGCAAGAGCGACGTGATGAGAGCGATCTGGCACATCTCTCTGGGAAGGTAAGCTCTCGAATGCGCCCCAGAGCTTTTGGATTTAATTTAAGACTTGGTTCAAATTAACCATTTTTAAATGCTTGCAGACCTTCTCCACAAACTGAGAGGCCCTTCACTCCAGCCTTGGAAGGAGAGAGGATGGGCCAGGGTCAGCCCTATGGCAGTTTGTCTGTCTAGCCAGTGGCTTTCCCATCACTTCTTGCGCTTCATTTAGCAACAGATTCATTACAGCGAGGAAGAAGAGCAAGGAGAAGCTTTGCTCTCCCTTACACAGCCCTCTTCATCCATCTCAGCCATATGTCCCCAAAGGAGATGGATTCACTGGAACAACAGCAGCCTCTTTGGAGATCTGCCTTTCGCCCCATCTGCTGCCAATATCTCTGCATTAGGAGATCCACACCCTGCTCCCCCTCTCCCCAAAACTCTCTGCTCCTACCCCTCCATCTCTACAAATCACTCCTAGGAGCAGCTGGATGGAAAAATGGGGCTCCAATCCAGTTGTCACAGAATGCCAGGATTGGAAGGGACCTCAAGAGATCATCTAGTCCAATCTCCCTGCTGGAGCAGTTGTATGGCAATGCAACTGCCTGGTCAGAGCTCAACGTGATGTTTGCCATGGAATGAGGAGATAAAAATTAAATTCTAAGACACAGAAGTGACTGTTGCTTGTAGCTAGAACACCTGGTCCAGAAACACAATCCTACATGACACTGCTCTGAAGCAGAGACACCCACGATCAGGTTGAGCTCTTGTTCTGGCAACACCTGAGAGAAGAGCTACAGAGAACTCTTTCCCAAAGAGTTAGAGGAAAGTGATCTCAGATACATACAGCAGCCCCAAGAGAGGGATCTAAGCAACATCTCACCTTCCTATGGCCAGAAAACATGTCCCAGAGCATCCTCTCAACCACAGAGCCTCTGAAAACACAGCCAAGACTAAGGGAATGGTTTGAGGGAAAGGTGTAGCTTCTCATTGGGGTTGAATTCTGAGCCTTGGGTAGGGAGAGGATGCCTGCCAGGAGCTGGGTGTTCATCCTTGAGCCCCAACCACAAAAAAGACCCTAAAGATGCAGCCTCCCATCCTGTTGTGCAGAGCCCACCGTGTTCCTGCAGCATTCACCCTCACACCTTCCCCTCTGCCTCCATCCTAGGAAGGGGGGAAAAAAAAGCATGGAGCTGAGGAATTTGGTGAGGGTTGGTGGGGATTTTTTTTTTTTTTTATTGTAAAGGCCTCAAATCCAGCAGTGTGATAAATGCATCCGAGCTACAATTAGGAAGATATATAGCATCAGAATGCGAAGGTCTGGGCAGCGTGGTGAAACGCGGGCTCTCCAGAGCCCCAGCTATGTTTCCCATTATGTAACCCTGGTCATGGGCAGACAGCCAGACTCCAAATGAAAAAGAGACTCTGGCTTGGCACCGTTTCTATTTTCCTATCCTCATTCGGGGTCAGCGCAGTGTCATACAGCTGCAGAGAAAGCTCCGGGGATTAAACCTGGGAAAGACTCCAAGACCAGGACCTGGGTTCAAGTACCAGCTGAAAGCAATAAACCAACTGCCACAGCTGGGCTGAGTTTTTCAAGTTCTCAGAGTTGTCTCCCCCCCACACCTCCACCACCATCCACCCCCTTTTCCCCATCCCCTTTCCTCTCCAGTTCTCCCCCTACCCCCGATGGAGACGACCAGCCATGGTGAACATGGTGAAGGCAGCCCCAAAGGAGGCCTGGGGGATGGATAGAGCCCCAGCAGCTCAAGCCCTGGACTCTGGTGGAGTCTTGACAAGCTGCCCTGCTGGCCCTCAGCCCAGGCCGTCATTTTGGCAGCCGAGCTGGCCCCGGATGAGCTGCACTTTGATGAGAGCTCTGGGCCAAGCCTTTGCTCCTCGTGGGCTGCCAGGTGGGTATGGGGCCTGGTTTTTCCCCGAAGCTCTAGCACATTCATGGCACCCTTGCACAGGATGCTTCTGTGCCTTTTTTTGGGTTTTTTTACAGTCCATTTTTCATGCACACGCCATCAGAAGGGAGCAAGGAAAGCAGAAAACACAGAGGTGGCTTCAGAATGTCCAACCATTCTCTCCATCAGGACTGGTGGGAACCCTGTGGCACATCCCTCCACTTGAAAGGTGCAGAAAAACAGCACAGGACCCTTGCTAAGTTCTGCAACTTGGCATCTTCACTTGCTCCTCACATGCTCTCCCTGCTCCTGAGCTCACCCTGCCCATAAACCTTGGCTTACTCCAACACGCCTGCTGCTCTGACCCATGTTTTACTTCTCAACTTCTTTGAAGCTGCTCCTATCTAAACCCCTGGCCTTGGTGACTCTACCTGGTTGCTGAACAGCCCTGGCCACGCAGCAGGCTTGTGTCAATAGAGAGCTGAAACACTACCCTAGTGCTCCCCTTTTACTTCCCCAGTTCCAGAGAAAAAGTGAGCCCTGGCCATGTCCAAGAGCCAAGGTAGATCTCTGCTGCTCATCATTACCCTCACCTCTGAGGAAGCTCAGCTGCTGCTGTCACAAAGTTCTGGACCACCAAGACTCAGCCAGGAAATGTTAGGTCAACAAGATAAGTCTGGGGCTGGAAGAGCAGCCCATCTCCTTGTCATGGATGAGACAAAGAGTGAGGGTGGAGTTGCTAAAAGTCAGCATGAGGAAAGTTAGAATCATAGAATGGTTTGGGTTAGAAGGGACCTTCAAGATCATCCAGTTCAAACCCTCCTGCCATGGGAAGGGACACCTCCCACTACAACAGTTTGCTCAGTGCCTCATCCAGCCTGGCCTTAAACACCTCCAGGGATTGAGGGGGCATCCACAACCTCTCTGGGCAACCTCTTCCAGTGTCTCACCACCCTCACAGCAAAGAACTTGTTTCTTATCTTCAGTCTAAATCTCCCCTCTTCCAATTTGCATCCATTACTCCTAGTCCTGCCATCCTGGGCCTTATTCAAAAGTCCTACCCCAGCCTTTCTGCAGGCCAAGTTATTGGCTTATTGATAAGCCAAGTTGCCCATGTCCCAAAGGATGTGGGCTACTCAGCTTCTCTCCATGGAGNCATTCCTCCACTCATCAGAGCAGAATGTCGTGAAGTAGAGCCCCCCAGCCCATGCCTACTGCTCTCCAAAGCCATCAAACCATGGGGTGGGATGCCACCAACACCTTCTCTGTTCTCAACAGGCAAGCTGCAGCCCACACCTGCTCCAGCAGCTTGGAGGGGATGCAGCCCCATGTCCCACAGAAGCAGGAGGCAGCTCATGGTGGGGAAGGCGCTGAGAGCTGGCTGCACGAACCCAAATCAGAAATTCCATCTCCAAGCTGCCTGCCCTCAGCCAAGGGCTCGGCAGCTCCCTGTGCAGGCAGAGAGAGGGGAAAGGGGAGGATTGGTGCAGGCGGGTTCACGTGATGGATCCCAGTTTGAGTTCCTGCCCAAAGATGGGCAGCAGTTCACATGAGCAGGCAGCGGTCCCACACGGAGCAGCCGACAAACAGAAAACAGACTCCATCTCCACAAAAATGAGGCCCAGAACTTCCTGTGTGAGATTTCCATTTCCTCAGCCAAATGAAAAAGAACTGGAGTAAAGAGAGGCAATAAAGCAGGAGAGGAGGGACTGGACCTGACGCAGGGAGAGGGGACCCATTAATGGTTAAGCCACTTTGCTGGATTACTCTTAATGCTCCTTCCCATCACCCCGGGTTCTGGCTCCTTTGGATTAACAATAAGACGTGATTTCAAGCTCTGGATCCGGAGGACCGGAGGCAGATGGAAAATCCTGCGGGAAAGCAGCTAAGGAGCATGCTCAGACATTCTTCAACATACTCCATACTTGGCCCCTCCACTCCCTTTTCTGTCCAAAAATATGCAAATTGCCTAGTCCGCATTATGGACTAATGGGCTGGAATGGGATAGTTTTAGAAAATTAACCCTTTTGTGTTAGAGAGAAGCTGGTTCTCAAGGAGAATGGAGGTGAGTTTTGGAGCTCCAGGAGGAGGAAACCTGCTCTGAGCCAACTGAGCCTGACTAAGGTTGGCCTAATTCAGTCAAAAGAAGGCAAATGAAGGTTCATACTGGAAATGGATTTCCTTTTTGCAACAAGGAAGGCCCTGCCTGTTCAGCACAGCACAAATCTTAACAAAAGCAGACACTCATCCAAAGCAGAAGATAAAAAAATTCAGCCCCTGGGATGTTTTCTTACACACAAAAGTACCCACCAGCACCCCCCAGAGACACTTCACACCCACCCATGAGTCAATGAAGAAAGTCATCGTGTCATCACAAGCAACATGTCCCCACCAAACATACCCTGCACAGCCAGGGGTAAGCATTGGCAAGGAGGGAAAGGTGGCACAAGGAACTCAGGGAGGGAGAGGACACTAGAAGACAAGAGCAGAAGATGCACGTACTGTTTGGGGAGCTCAAGAGAGGTTGGAGGAGGATTCCAGGTGTCCGGGTGTCCAAGCATCCAGTCTGACCAGACCTTCACACTGGGAAGCAGCTCCTTCAGGTCCTGAGGCAAGGCAGAGACCTTGATCTCCTCTTCTTCTTCTTCCTCCTCCTCATCCTCTTCGTCTTCCTCTTCCTGCTCCGGATCTCGTGGCTGAACTGCAAATACAAGATGTGAGAGCTGAGGCAGCCAGGAGACAGGCACAGGCAGAGGATGAACATCCCAGCCATGGATGCACAAGGGAAAATCCACAACCCACAGCAAACTCAGGAGCCAGGCTCAGGAAGGGACAGGGGATGAACACCACACAGTGGACACACAAGGGAAGAACCACAACCCACAACAAACTCAAAAATTAATTTGTTCTTTCTACATGGAGATGTCCTAGTTGGCAAGGCAGGGACCTCTGAGATCTGTTTTATCAATCCCAGTCATAGAGATAGGGTTTTAAATATTCAATTTTGGGAAATTTCTCAGTAGATGCCAAAAAGCATGCCCTGAATCCATCCACTTCATCTTGCACATATTAGGGGCTTTCCTGCCAGGTGATCCAGCCATAAACTGGGTAGAGCTTGGGATCCTGGGGGAGAATCCAAGGGCCTCTAATAAAAGGAGAAAGGTGTGTAAAATTCAAGGAATAAGGGCTTGAATCCCACAGCTTGGTCTCAGTGGGTGGATCCCTTACCTTGCAAGCATTCCCTCAGCAGGCTGCTGCACCTTCTCACCAGGAGAGCAAACATGGAGAGCCCCAGGGCTGTGGCCTGTTCCTGGATGACAGAGCGACAGTCTTCAGAGACACACTCTAGGAGACAGAGAAAGGTTTTGGTGAGGAGCTGGTCAGATGTTTCTTCATGATGCATCTTTGTAGCCTCCCATTCTGCATCCCTGCAAGGGTGATTCCCCAGCTCACACCTCTCCTGGACTCAACTGCTCCACACAGAGCATGGAAAAAGGTGATGAGGAGCCACTCCGGAGTGGGATGAGGCTGCAGTGACACTGCCCGTGGCATGTCCAACACCCTGCCATGTGCTGAGCCAGCCTGGCCTGAGCAGACACTCAGGGCTCCCAGAACAGAAGCTGCTGCTTGGAACTGATGCCTTCCCCTGAAGGAGGGGGTTATGTTTAAGTGTTAAAAGGGTAATTAGCTGCATGTTTGATCTTTGTCCCTGCTGGAGTTTTAACCTCAGCAGCTGAGGAGTTTGGGGAGGGGAGGTGGGCTCCTCCCATTAGTTCACCAGTCACACAACAGCTTGTCAAAAGAGCTTAATTGGAGCTGTTACTCAAGTAGATGCCACACGACCACAGCTCTTCCAAACAGAGCAGGCTCAGAGTGAGAGCAAATCCCCCTCGGCACATCCTACACCCAGCCAGAAACCACTTCTGAGGCTGCTGAGAGCAGTGGGGAGCTGCCTGGAGCAGGGGTTACATGTAGGGAGGCTGAGAGCACCCAGGGGCACATAAGGCTGCCCAGCAGGGCACCGGGCTTGCTGATTTTTAAGCCTTTTGGGCATCCTCTGCCCTCCTAATCCCCTCTTCCCACAGTTCACATCCTCCCAGGAGACCTGGTGGGAGAGAATCTGGCCTGGAGGGAGAGAGAGAAGAACAGATCTGCTGCCTGGTGGGATGGGATGCTCCCACATCATTCAGGGTTTTCCTACCAGCCTGTGCCCTTAACTCCTTGAGGGATCAAAGAGTCATGGAGTGGTTTGGGTTGGAAGGAACCTTGAAGATCATCTAGTTCCAATCCCTCTGCCATGGGCAGGGACACCTCCCACTCCACCAGGTTGCTCAATGCCTCATCCAGCCTGGCCTTAAACACCTCCAGGGATTGAGGGGGCATCCTCAACCTCTCTGGGCAACTTGTTTCAGTGTTTCACCACCCTCACAGGAAAGAATTTATTTCTTATCCCCTTCCTAAATTTCCCCTCTTCCAATCTGCATCCATTACTCCTAGTCCTGCCATCCTGTACCCTAATGCTCTGCTGCAGGACCCCCAAGCCCTCACCCTGCAGGCAGAAAAAGCTGCCAGNTCTGCAGAACCCGGGCCACCAAGCCCACACCCTGCAGGCAGAAAAAGCTGCCAGGAGCCAGGCAAAGGGTTTGCACAGTGAAGGCAAATAAAGGGGTAATAACCCCAAAACCAGTGCCCCTGTGAGCAAAATCCCAGTGCTGGGATGGGGAGGGGGAGCCCTGGCTCCACCGCAGACACCAGCATCCTTCGAGTCGGGCAAGGAGAAGGTGTTGGAAGCTGAATTCCCCCTGATGTGGCAGAGCAGGGATTTTGAGGAAAGGCCAAGAGGATTAAAGCGAGACACAGAGACCCCAGTTCCAGCCGGGGCCAGCGAAATGCCCGAGGCGAAGAGAACAAACACCGGCTTTTAAAGTGCAAATTATTTCAGAGCCACGGGGGTGGGGAGGTTAAAAACAACCAGAAAAAGACTAAAAAGCACCTAGAAAAATCAAGGGGAAAAAAAAAAAAAAAGGAGGAGGATCTGTAGGCTCGATTTGGCCGGATTTAAAAGGGTTTATGAGTTTAATATTGGGGTGAAAAAACCGCAGGAGGTAAGCCAGGGTGGCACCAGAGGCACCTGGTAGCCAAATGAGGGTGCTCTGCTCCTTGCTATGGTAGGAAGTACAGCACTGCCGAGGCTGTCAACTTTGGGAGGAAACATAAAACTAAAGATGTGACCACTCTGGGACAGTAAATCTCTTTCATGAAGCCTTTCCCACAATTAAGAGTGTTAGTCCCAGCGCTCTGGCCCCAGTCCAGCTCAAGAAATCACATTCATAGTCCCCCCTCTCCCTTCCTCCTGCACTCAGGAGAGATGCTGGGCTCTCTCTTCACTTGTCTGAAAAGGGGACACAACAAACTTGTGGCCACCATGTCATCAGACTTGAGCCTGGCAAGTCCCAGCTCTGGTTATTTCAGCAAAAACACCACAGACTTTGGGTGGGCAGCACCCTTTGGGGTGTAGGGCACTGCCCTCAAGCCCCAGTTACCCCCAAACTGGGCTGGGACAAGCTAAGTCCATTTTCCCCCCCCCAAAAAAAGGTGAAGATTAAAAGGCTTTTGTGATGCTTAATCACTGCACAGCTCTGATGTATTTCAGAAATCAGCTACAAGCAGCGGTCTGTGGTGGTCGTGGTCAGGCTTCAGCCCTTCCCATTGCCACCAGCAGCTCTTCCTGCAGGCTACAGGCTCCCCAGAAAAACACTGAACACCAAAAATAGAGTAAAAACATTCCTGGTATGTGAGCTGTTGCAGGTACAGCCACATGGGATACCATCACTCAAACTCAGCACTATGGCCATGGTCCCATCAAACACAGAATCATAGAATAGTTTGGGTTGGAAGGGACCTTAAAGATCATTGAGTTCCAACCCCCCTGTCATAGGCAGGGACATCTCCCACTAGACCAGGCTGCTCAGTGCCTTGTCCAGCCTGGTCTTGAACACCTCCAGAGAGGGGGCATCCACAACCTCTCTGGGCAACCTGTTCCAGTGTTTCACCACCCTCACTGTAAAGAATTTCTTTCTTATGTCAAGTCTAAATCTACCCCCTCCAATTTACATCCATTGTTTCTAGTCCTCCCATC
>VZTY01027889.1:0-17719 GCA_013400935.1 Turnix velox
TTGTGCTTCCAGGAGGGCATTCTATGAACTCAAACCTTAACAAAAGGCTCGATTCTCTAATCCCAGCCAGAGAGTACTCGTTCTCCTCATGAAGTTCAAGAGAATTAAACTTCCTTAGGATATAGTCCCAATGATTCTTATCTCTGTCAATGGAATATAGCTTCTCTTCATATATAACCAGTACAAACTATCAAGCAGAACAAGAAGCAGTATCCCAAGGCGTAGAGACCAAACTCAACTTTGCAGTAAAATATTTACAATGAACTGGAACTTGCTTTGAAACAATTTGTATGCTATAAGAACAGGGCCCAAGAGGCACCTCAGGTCCAGCACACTGAATAATGGTATTTTGTTCTTCACAAGAATCAGGACAGCATTCCAGAAGTGAAAACACAGATACTTACATCTAAGGCACATAACACCCTGCTGCACGCTCTTCCCTGTTATTTCAGAAGGGAAACAACAGCCTCAAGGAGCTGTGCTGTCCCATTCATTTGTTTAGCACCCATATTTCAATTAAAAAATAATCTCTGAAGTGCAATTTCAGAGTGCTTTGCTCTTCCTGTTCCACAGTCTATAGCAGAAAGCATTACTTACACCTTAAGTTGGGTATTGTAACTCAGGGTTACTGTCCGAGTGGACAGTTAATATTTATACAACTCCAGAACTAATTTTTTTATGTGAGAAACTGAAATTTATTGCCTAAAATCATTATCTGAGACTGACAATGCAAGTGACAGCTGGGCCAACAGCCACAGCAGTAGCTGCCTTTTAGGCTAGGTCAGAAGATGACTGGATGTAGCCAAATTTGGTTTTGTTTTCTGCCTCCAAACCACATTTACTGCTCCCCAACCTATCTGGGTCTGACAGAATTACAAGAGTATTGTACAAAAGAAGCTCACAGGTACACTCAAAGGACTTTGTATACACATTCCAAATTCTGAACTGCCAGAGGAACCACAGCAGCTGTATTATTCTTTGGTGAGTAAATCCCTTCAAAGCTTTTGAAAACAGGCTGCCACTTTCCCCACTAACTTATTCTTCTCAACTCCATACCACCACAAATGCTCTGCTCTCTTGAAATTTTTCTTACCTCTCATTTGTATTTCTTGTTGCTCCCTTGCTTTTTTGGCCTGGATAGCAAGAAGACGCCTGCTCTTTACAGCACTGATCATATCATCAGCTTCTAGATCTGTCCGGTGCTCTATTTTCATCAGCTCATTTTTTTTCATCATGTTCTCCTCTTTCCCATTCTCCTTGTTCTTGGCCACCATTTCTTTTCGCTTCTTTTTTTCTGCCCTCTTCTTGTCATTTTCTTCTTTCAAGACAGCCAGGCGCTCCTTCCACAGCTCAGCCGACATCTGCTGCTTGGCCTCCACATGGTCTTGCACAGAGTACGTCATCAGGATGCGGTGGCATAGCGCTCCAAGGATCTGTAGTTTCTCTTCAGGAGTCAATTCAAAGAACTCTGATGTCTCCAGTTTCTCCAAAAACTCATCCTGTACTTCATTATCTTCAAAAGTGGCCGAATCCTTACTTTCGTCTATGTTATCTGAGACCTCACTTTCCTCTTGTATGTCTGACTTGCGCAGGCAGAGGCGAACCAGTTCAGAAGCAGAATGCAAAGTCAGGGGTATTTCTGAAAGCTTCATTCCCAGCTCAGCATAATCTTCAGCAATCTCATCCTGCAGCAGGGTCTGCAAGAGAATGACCAGCACTCGGTTCAGATACAAGAAGCCTCCCTTTTCTGCGCAAAGAGCTTCCATCAGGGAAACTGCTGTAACGGGATATTGACCATCTGGCATCAATAATCCTGAGTAACAGCTCAGGAACTCCACCACCATGGCCACATCCCCAAAGAGTGCATTAGGAAGTCCTTCTGGAGTATCAACTAGTTTAAAAGTAGGCAAGCTCTTCCCTTTAAGGTCTTGGTCCTCATATCTTTTTTGTTTTTCCAGTTTCTCCTTCATCTCCTTCTCTTTCCGCTCCTTTGCTTTCTCCTTCCATTTTTCTTTCAGCTTCTCCCTTTTCTTCTTCATGTACTCCTTCCGCTGCTCCTCTGTCATGGAGGCCCATTTCTTCTTGTGCTCTAGAAGCTCATAGCGTTTCTGGACTAATCCTCGCAAATCCTCTGGGAGACGGGCACGATCCTCACTGGAGAGTAACCGAGCTGTTTTGGAAATGATGCAGGAAAGAGCACTTTTTTTGTCTTCTCGGTCTTTGTTTTCCTTGTAATAGGCAATGAGGTGGAGTGCTGCAGGAGGCAGATGTTTTTGGGCTTTGCTAGAAGACCTAGGGGTGCCTCCAGAATTCCTGGAGGCCCTGGACATTTTAGTAGTACCTTTAGCCATGTCCAATAGTGTTATTTGTTTCATTTTCATCTTAGGGGTCTTTAGGCCTTTCCTAGGAGACTTTGATTTCCCTGAGGACTTCTGCCCATTCAGAACCCTTTTGCCTCTTTGTGTTTTGTCCAATGATTTGTTTGCACCCTTCCCTAGCTGGCTTCCCTTTGGAATGTGAAAGTTAGAACCAAGTTTACCAGGTGACACCATTTTCATCACCTCATCCAGCTCCTCTTTAGGACATTTGGAATTCCTGGAGTTTTTCACCTTCAAGGGAGAATCAATAATAGATTTTTCCAAATGCACATGACACCACAGGGTAGGGCTCAGTGGGTTGCCCAGGGACGATCCATCAGCCTTGGATTTCTTCAAAGGCTTTCTGTCAGGTGATCGAGAACTCTTCCTCTTAGTCAAGGGGTTGAGAGTCATGTACTAAAAATAAAGGAAGAATTATTTCAAAGTAACATTTAAAAGTAAGCAGAAGTTATTTTTGTTTAAGCATCTGAAATGAAAGGTTGACAGAATTCTTCTCTGAAGTAACATGACAAAACATCTGACAGGCTTTGAGCTGCTGAAATAACCAAACTGACCCTCTGCTAGTGCAGAAGAATTTACCACAGAGCCAAAGAGAGACCAATTTCAGGACTATCTCAGCATCTCAAGTCCAGTTTCAGGATGCACACAGAATACTAATACATTTCAAGAAATGAAAAATAAAATAATATTGGTCTAACCTTCAGAATAAAAATAACAAGAGAGCAGGGGCTGAAAAGTTGAGATTCCTTGCCAATAAAAAATTCCCCAAGGTAAGTACAGCACAAGGTACAAATATCTAAGAAGCATGCATTTGATAACAAGACACAAACAAAAGTGACCAAGTTGAGAAAACTCTAAGAATAATAAGGTTTTCTGCCTCTTCACACTTGAAGGCTTAAGCTGAGGAGTTAAGTAATTTTTCCTCCAGTGTCTGCATACCATCATTCTACAAAAGCTCTGTCCTGAAATCTGTGCTGAAGGGAATGGTCTTAAGCTGACAGCATCCAACATCAATGTGAATCACAATGATTACAAATTTACAAATAAGAGCTATGCAACCATGTATTCAACTATCACTTATAAAAACTGATTTTGTCAGAATGCTGTTTCTGTTTTGATAAATTCTCCAGTCATTTAAAAAAATTTAAAAACTCAGTATAACTTCAATCTTGATGCTAAATCAGAAATACACTACAGAAAGTAGCTTAAGTAGCAGGGGTGGGGTTTAGTTAGCAGCCCTTTCTAATGATCAGCCAGATACAGTGTTTATCTTGTAAATGTCAAATGACAAAATCTGCCATTGAAAAAATCCATCTTGGGCTGCAGAACACACTATTTTGTTAATTTCATAAACACCCTCTTTTCTGGTCTTAGCCTTTATTAAGTATTGTTCTCCAACTAGAAGAGGAATGTTAGCTCTGTCCCTCTTTTCCTCACAAGGAGGAAGAAACCTTTCCCAGGCTAACTTCTATGGACCTTACTAAAGACGTGTAATTTTACTTGAAGGGAGCAAGTTATTTATACAAGAGCTGCGTCAGCCTTTATTGCAGTATTTAGGGTCTCCATCTTAAGAGAAACTAGTGCGTTTGCTGGTGGGTTACATTCCTTTACTCAGTGCTCCAATGGAAGGTGTAAGAAAATATGCAATTGTGATCTCTTTGGGTTGAGTCCTCAGCACCTCACAATCTTTGTATTCTACACTTCAGTCTTTTCTGCTCTGCCTGTCTCTAAGCTGAAGTAAGGTTGGGGGCATGCTCAAATCTCTCCCATGAGTATTCAAGGGAAGAGGGACGGGTGAAAACACAAAGGAGGCACTTTTAAGAGCTCTTACCTTATGTGGGTCAAGTAAGAAGTCACTAAATTTGCTGGGGAGCAAGTACTTCTTCACTAATACATCCTCCACCACCCATGGAGCATTCTCACATGTGCCAGCCCGTAGGGCATTGTGACGAATGAAATATCTCAGGATCTCCTTGTTGGGAGGACGTTCTGTACGGACTAAGCTGCCTGCTGGTACATTGCTGATGATCTTGGAGATAGCAAACAGTTTGTTATCATTTAACTTCTGACCATATTCTAAATAATTTAATATGGCTAAAAAGAAAATGGCTAGAACAGCTAGAAACAGCCTTATAGCTGCTCCCAGTGCCACTGCTCCAGCAGTAAGCTGTACTAACACACCAACAGCAATTATTTAATTTAATTGGCATATTCAGGTTACAATAGAAAGGATTCAAGCAGGCAACTCACCTTATCTTCATTTTTCAGCTTGACATCATATTTGTGGGGCAGGAATTTAGGTGGAATCCACTTCCTTTCTTCCTTCTTCAAAGAAGTAGGAAGCTTCCGAGGAGACCTACGTGCCCGATCGCCTCAAAGCAAGGAAAGACATTGAGTATCTTAGTATTAGAGTGAGGAAAAAAAAAGAAAAAACAAAAAAAAAACACAACGAAAGCCCTAAAAATAAATGGTTAGAGAATCTAGACCATCACCAGACTGGTCATCCCCCTGCTATCTATATAGCGTTTGGCTACAGAATCCCAGGATGGCTGGGGTTGGAAGGGCTCTCTGGAGATCCCCCAGTCCAACCACTTGCCAGGAGAGAGTCACCCATAGCAGGTTGCACATGAACAGGTGAGCTAGGAATGTCTCCAGAGACTCTGCCACCTCTCAGGGCAGCCTATGCCAAGGCTCTGCCACCCTCACAGCAAAGAAGTTCCTCCTCATGTTCAGGTAGAACTTCCCATGTTCAAGTTTGTGCCTGTTCCCTCTTGTCCTTGTGGGCACACCACTGAAACAACAAACTACAACATTAGGAAAACCCCTCAATTTAGTTTAGAAACATCTGGGAGTGCAGTCCCTCTGAAGTGGGAAGCAACACCATCTGCAAGGTCTACAAACAACCACTTGCATTATTTAAACCCATCTCTCCAGAGTTGAGCTGCAACTACCTACACAAAGGGAGAACAACCATGAGCCAGGTTCCAGAAACCAGAGAGGGGAGCTCTGCCAGAAGCCCAGGCTGTCTCTGTCAGGCCACATTTGAGATGGGAATCACTGACTTTAAAAATCAGAGAACTTCATGGGCCATTTAAGTATTTCACAGTTACAAGGCCCATGTAAGATCTCCTGCTAAACCAGCCCTCTTAAGTTCACTTCAACCAGTCCTCGACTGCCAAGAGAGACAGGAACTAAAAGCGAAAAGCCATTGCATCTTTCTGCCTGCAAGTAACCTCCGAATGTTATAATGTTTGTATCTATGGCTCAAAGAAAACACTAAGGCAAACATGGTAAAAGCAACTGTCTCCTAAGTACACTCAGAATAGAAACAGATTAGACAGGACTCGGGCTTTTACATGTGTGTATATATCTAGTTGACACACTGTAAGCCTTACAGAAGCTTCAGCAGCATTAGAGCTTATAGCACAGTTTACGGTACGAAACCAAGTTTTGCCTGTCCCCACTTGACAGAAATCAGCCAGAATCTTCTGCTCCACAAGACAGGTTTGTCCTTAAAAAAAAAAGTGACAAATCAAAACCCAACTGGATTTCCTGACAGCAATGGTACTTGCCAAACATTCTCTTCTCACAAAGGTGGGCTGTGACATAACTTTTGCCTTCTTTGATTCAATGTTTGTACTAAAAGAATCTGGTCAAGTTCACAAACACTATGAGCTGCTATTTTCTGCTCAACAGGACCGCAGCAGGCACACACAGACCATCTCAGGGTCTGAAAAAGACCTGTTTTCAGACACCTCCCTCCATATCTTCAAAGTGGATGAATTACCTCTGCTGGATGCAAGTACCATACATGGAAAGTTCTTATGTAAGAAATCAGTGCCTTACTAAGTCCTGACGCCAACTCTGAAGGACCCTGTTCAGCTGCTGCTTCAGCACAGGCCCATGAGCACCATTCCTGCAGTGATTCACTGTCCATATTCTGGAAATAAGGATGATCACACTCAGCTCCAGCAAATAGCACCCAGGTGATCACAGTAGGGAAGAAGAATTCATAATGGATTCCTTCCCTGAAGTGATGTTCCACAGCTCACTCCCTGAGCAACTGAAAATACAAAGCAACTTCAGGCTGCATTTATGATGCAATAAAGCCAGTATAAAGCCTTGTTTTCAGCTTCTGATGCACACCAATCTGATAATCTCTTCCTCTGCATTCCTCAAACAGAATCAGCAAGTTTGTGCACATGTGGAGGTTCGCTCCACATGTGCATAGCAAGATGCAGCCCATCCCTCACCATTGTTACCAGAGCACTCAATCTCACTGCCCATGTCACAAAGATATCACATAGCACTGGTCCCAGTACTGATCCCTGCAGAACACCACTCGTCACTATTTGAACACTGAGCCACTAACTGCAACTCATTGAGTGCAATCATCCAGCCAGCAGTCCATCCATTGAACCCATCCACCAAACTCCAGTTTATTGACCAGAATGTCACACGTGACAGGGTCAAATGCTTTGTGCAAGTCCAGGTAGATGATGTCAGTTGCTTTACCTTTATCCACTGATACTGCAGCTCCATCTCAGAAGGCCACCAAGTTAGTCAGGCACAATCTGCCAATCACCTCAGCATCATTTTTCACATGACTTGGTAGAGCCTTCAGGAGGATCTGCTCCATAATCTTGCCAGGCAGAGAGGTGAGACTGACTGGCCTGTGGTTCCTGGATCTTCCTTTTTTTTCCCTTCTTGGGAAACAGGGGTTATATTTCCCCTTTTCCAGTCAGTGGGAATTTCACCAGTCTGCCACAGCCTTTCAAATATGATGGACAGTGGTTTGGCAACTTCATCCACCACCCTGAAGACCCATGTGTGGATCTCACGTGGTCCCATGGACTTGGGCACCTTCAAGTTCTTGACTTACAGTGATCAGATCCTCCTTCTCCCATCTTATGCCCTCACTTTCCAAAACTTAGGTGGTGCAACTGGAGCCCTTACCAGTGAAGACTGAAGCAAAGAGAAGTTACTGAGTGCCCCAGCCATCTGTGTATCCCCCGTGACCAGTTCTCCGGTCTCATTTGGGAAAGGACCTACATCTTCTCTAGCCTTCCTTTTGTCACCAATACACCTGTAGAAATTCTTCTTGTTACCCTTTATGTCCCTGGCCAGCTTTCATTCTACCTGGGCTTTAGCTTTCCTAACCTGATCCCTGGCTACAACCTCTGTATTCCCCACAGTTAACACTCTCTTGCTTCCACTCCCAACACACTCTCTTTTTGTGCCCAAGCAAGTCCAGGAGCATCTTGTTAATCCACAGAAGCCTCCTGGCATTTTTGCCCATCTTCTTCCTTGGGATGCACAGCTCCTGGGCATGGAGGAGATGGTCCTTGAATACTGACCATGTATCTTGGGCCCCTCTTCCCTCCAGGGCTGTGTCCCTTGGGACCCTGCCGAGGAGAACCCTCAAGAGGTCAAAGTCTGTTCTCTTGAAGTCCAGAATGAGGAGCTCTCTGCACATCTTCTTGATGCCCTATTGATAACAAACTCCACTGTTTCACGATCACTGCAGCCAAGTCTGCCCTTGAGTTCCACAGGAATAAGTTTCCTACAAACCCACGCTCTATTATAACCCAAAACATAAAAGCATTAACAATAACTTTTTAATGAAGGTGCATGTGCAAGGAGAAAAGGGAAAAGAACAAGCACTCACCGTCTTTACCGATTACAGCACAATTAGATTGGGAAGCACTGTGGCTCCACTCCTCTTTCATGGAAAAGAAAGAATGGCCACAGTTTAAAGGTGACTAAACACAGGCTGGAGAATCAGCCAAGTCCCAGAAGGTAGAAGAGGCAAGAATCCCATGCCTGCAGCATTCTTCCAGCTGGGGCACAGCTGGCCATAGCTGGTTCCACACTGCACACCTCAATATTAAGGCAGACTTGTTCTTTTTTCCAGGACCAATCAGAAAGAGCTGACAATTACCAATATCAAGACTAAAGCTTGGGAGAACTTTGGTCCCACTACTGATTCCTTGTTTTCTGGATTTTTTTCCCCCCAAGTTTCCACTTCTCCTCATGGGAGGAGGTTACACACACTTTCACGGGGACTAAAACATTTATTGCCACTGGTGGTAAAGCAAAGTCATACAGATTGGAGCTATGGTCTGGGGCTTTCTGCTTATTTCTAATTAACTTCTGAAATATCTTTTAAAATTATTGAATCATCCTATTATTAAGAAGTTTCCCAGGGCATAAAACTAATCTTTTTTCTTCCTCTTTCGAGAGTACCTTCAAGGAGTCAAGAAAAGCAAGAAAAGCCTTGGAGGTACCCTATTCAGTTTAGCAGCACAGAGGAACTGACAGCAGAGTGGAACGCTGCTGGAACAAAAGCGTGTTTTAGATTGAGCCATTAGAAAAAAGATAGCGTGGTTTTTTTCTGCATGAAATTTGTCTCAGCATTTGAAAGCTGCAAAAGAGATCAACAAAAAATGTAAAAAAACACAGTCCTAGACACTTCATGTCAACTTGCAACATGAAAGAGAATCAGAGCTTGTCTTTGATTCCAGAACAAGCATGCTCTAGAAGAGGCAACATCTGTTCTGAGTATGAACATCACAGCAGAACTTAAAGGTTCTGATGAATCTTTGCTATTTGCCCCATCCTTTTTTTTTTAAATATACTTGTTTTATTTTTAACCTTATATGTTTCACACATAGCTTCTGGTGTCACAACTTAGGACAACAGAACATTTTTTACGTTTAAAGGGGCAAGAAGAGTTGAAAGCCAGGAGCAGCAATGCTACCAATGCCGCTGTGCTAATAAGGCCAGTACTGGCATCCCCATCCCAGGACATTGCATAGACAGCACATCCAATGTTCACAGCTGGACATCATTCCAATACTCCTTGCCAGATGCCACTACTCACTCATGCCTTCCCTCCTGCTGTCATCTTCCTTCAGGACAGCTTCCTTCTGATTGTCCTGGGCCACCTGACTGGAATTCTCCTTGTCACTGGATGGGGAATCACAGTCTGCGTCCGATTTCTTTTCTGAGGCCTCTTCATCAGCTTTCTCCAGGGGATGTACTTTTACAACTTTCACAGGCAACATTTTCTGCTTCCCAACCTACAGGGAAATATTCATGAAAACCAAACTCAAGCAAGACAAGCAAAGCTTTACCCAGACAAGGGAGGAAAAAAAAAAAAGCAGCTAAAACAAACCAACAAACCCCAACCTGCAAAAGGCTCACTTGACATCCTCCTTGTGAGGAGCTCAAGGTCTCTCTCATGAAACAATTACAGGATCACCTTGTGCTGCTCCTGCTGACAAGTTCTGTCTGAATAGCTAAAAAACAACCTGCAACTGCTTCCAGTGTCCAGTAACACTGCTTTATCAGTCAAAGGAAAGAACATGTGTGGAAGGTGTGAGCACGAACACTCAGCAGCTCCAAATTGCAGATAACAATTCAGAATCTTCCCTTATTTTTAACATGTTGGACTTTCCACCTCATTCCCAGCTTTGGAGAGAACTTTCTCTCTTTAAAGCATTGTTAGAAATGTGTAAACAGTGGACTACCAGCTAATCCTGCGTGAAAAGATCACAGTAGATTATTATTTTTACATTCTTTTAATTAACAGACGTGGTTTTATATATATTTAAGACCATTACATATTTAAGTAGTAGAATATATCTTTGCTTCCCCAAGCCCACAGTCTTGCCATTAGAATTGGTCATCCATGTGCTTCTGCTGAAGGAATCCTCTGGCATTCAAAAGCAAGTGCTGTCAATGGAACTCTATAGAGAAGAATTTCTTACCATCTTTCTGGTAACATTCTTCCCATTTCCTGCTTTTAAAAAGCCAAAATCAGCTCTGGGCAAAAGCACAGGTTAACATGGAAACCAGAACCTCACCTCAAAGTCACACTCTTCTCCCACTGCAAATTTGGTCATGATCTCCAACCAAGCTGCATCTACCAGCTTTTCCAAGGAGATAGTGTTGTGGTGGACAATTTCCAGCACCAGTTTCTCATACCAGATGGGGAACTCCTCCTTCAAGCTGATCAAGCAGAAAATAATTTTTCATTATTCATGGAATGAAGGTCCAAATGCAGATAGCCTAGCATTTCACAACCCCGGGCCAATGCCTGAGGCAAATGCCACACTCTCATGCAAACATCCCAGGGCTTTTTCCTGCCCTCCCCTCAAAATCCTCCCCCTCCAAAGCATTAATTGGCACAACACAAATTCTCCTTATCTCTCCCAGAAGGAACACCATCAGGCATCCTAGAGTAGCAGCACCAGTAGTAACTCATTATTTCTGCCTCTCCATCAGATGCTAAATTCACACCAAGCCCATATCATTATTCTGGAATTTGTGACTTCAAAATTTTTGCTCTCAACAGTAATGTAATTCTGATGAACATTTTGCATTTCCCTCCTTCAGATGGCTAACAGGCATCTGAAGGCAGAATACGAAGGCAGGCTTGCACATGCAAATTCTCCTTCCAAAGAAAAAGTGTTTTGTCTAGTTGTGACCTTCACTCTTTTCCATCCAAAGAAGAAAAGGGCTCCTCGACCAATTTCCCTTCTAAAAGGCTGGGCTCAGTTAGCTGATAGGAGCCCTAAGAAATACATGGCATCAAGCTCCCTGCTACAAAGTCAAATCCATTTCAAGTTACTGTTCCAAACTTTCCAAAACTCTTTCAAGCTTCCCAGACTCAGAAGTCAATCACTGACAATCCTCAGCTATAGTTACAGTTCCACAACTGCCACAAACAAAAGAAACAATTTAGCAATAGTTACAGTTCCACAACTGCCACAAACAAAAGAATCAATTTAGCAATAGTTACAGTTCCACAACTGCCACAAACAAAAGAATCAATTTAGCAAACTGCCAAAATTAACTTTATTTTAATCCAGCCTAGTGTCAGGTATTAGAGCAGCCAGCAAACTCCAGGTAAGCTTTTCATCCCCCTTTCAAGGAAACAAGGCCAAAATCTTTTATTGTAAAGTCTTTCTCCCACCCCTTTAGAAAGTGTGAAGCTAAACTTACTATCAAGAAATCTTCCACTTATGTTTCATTTGCATTTCTGATTGTTTTTAGAATTCGGCAACCAACCCCAACAGTGTTAACCAAAAGGAAGTAACACCAGACTGGTGAGTTTTCACTTCAGACTTCATGGAGCTGACTCTTCACCCTCCTTTCACCCAGAAACACTGTGGAAACCTCAAGGGGCTTTAGGACCATTAACAAATCCGTTTCTAATTCATTACCTTTAAGGATGTTTTTCACCTAGAATGATGGGGCATTTTTCATTAGACCAAGGCTGGTAACTCTTTCAACAAAGAATCATAAAATTACTGAATGGCCCAGGTTGGGAGGGACCTCTCAGACCATAGAGTCCAACCATCCAACCATCAACTCTGACAGAACCATGCCTAAACTGTATCTCTGAGCCCTATGTCTGCCCAGCTCTGAAATTCCTCCAGGGATGGTCACCTCTGCGGATTCTGGGTGGAAGAGACACCAAGAAGCATCACCTCTCAGACTGCGCTGCTGTTGAGCTCCCCAGCTCAAATCCGGGGGAGGGGGGGAGAAGTTCAAGGACTGACACCTCTCATGTGGGAAGAGCAATAATAGATCCCAGTCCAGGAGTGAGGGGGAAGGAGTGGGGAAGTAGGAACACCAGCTGTCTGAGCAATCACGACTCCTTTGTTTTAAGGAAAGCAAGTAATCAGAATCTCACACCAAAATAATTACAACACAGAACTGAAGAATTACAGCTGTGGATGTGGCTGACATGAAACACTTTACAATAGCCTCCTGTTACTATATTTTCACTTCAACTTTCAAGATTTACTCACTTTCCCTCTGAAAAAGATCCATGACTCAAGAGGCCTTAAAAAATGCCAAGTATCACAAGCTGAACTATTATGGTTCAAGTAATAGCAAGTTACAGGACTAAATAAGTCTATCACTCAACCACATTAGAGATGGCATCAAATTTGGGATTTCATTTGTTTCGACTCTGGTATTCTGACATCTACTTGTAGCCAGCAAAAAGCTCCTGACCTCATCTAAACCAGGAGATGGATCATTCCCACCTTCAGCCTTCTGCCTCAGTGCCTCCAGAGGGTACTTACAGTTCAGCAACTTCCTGCTCCTCCTCCCAAGCCTCCTTGTGCGTCAGCTGGCTGCTTCCTGTGCTTTTGCATGTCCATATCCTCTCACTGTATCTCTCCAAACGCGCTTCATACTCTCTGGAAAGGCATCAGCTCAGGAAAACAAGGATTTACACAGCAGAGAGCACAATCACAGCAGCACAAAACAATCAAATTCAAGACTGAGGGTGGCCACAGTACAGCACTAACCCCAGCATCTTACCCAGACACAGCACAGGTGCTAATGAGGGGCGTCTCTGGGGAAAACAGAAAAATTGCCTCACATTCCCATGGAGCAGCCACCAGCAAACTGCTCCTCTACCCCACACCTGCAGTGCCTTTCAAGAAAATTTTAGCACAGCTAATAGGTTTGTCATTGTTATGACAATGTTGTCCTCCTCTTTGGGTTTTTTAAAGAATTTTTAACTCTTAACTAAGGCAATTTTCTTGAACACATTCTCATAGCCCTGAGGTAAAAGCACAAGGTGCAGAAGCCACACTGTGGATGTTGATATCTCACAACGACAGTAGCCAGTGCTAGGCCAGGAAGAAGAGTCACCTCCAGGGTAACTGCCATCACTGACAGCATACTCTCTTTCAGGAGCAGGGCTGGAAACCATTAAGAAATCCCACCATTTCCCCTATTTGTGAAAGCTCCTGCTCCTCCGTGGATCTAACAAGCCAGCCTCCAAACAAGTTTTGAGCTCTCTAGCCAGTACTTAACTCCTCCCTGTTGTTTCTCTACTTAAGTTTCCATGGAAAGGAGAGGTGCTACAGGGCAGAGACAGGAAGGCTGTGGAGGAGCAAGGAGAAGCCCCAGCATATGGAGGAACTTGCCTGCAAAGCAGCACCAGCATGAGTGAGATTTTAACATATTTTGCAGTGATACCACAAAGAGAAATGAGATCAAACAAGAAATCAGGATTCTTTCTTGTATTTATAGCAATTAACCACTAGTAAAGACTTGACTGTAATCACAATACCATTCCTCCCTATGCCTTTCCCACAAAAAGAAGAGTTAAAAGAAAATTCAATCTTTGCAGTAGGCAGAAAATGTGCAAGCAGCAGTAGTCTTCAGCTTCTTCCAGCACCTCCACCTTCCCTCTCCCCTCCTTTTACCCAGACACAAAGAACATGCAGCTGGTGAAAAAGCCTGTGAGGGGCTGAGCCCCTGGCCCAGGTTGCCCAGAAAAGCTGTTGCAGCCCCACCCCTGAGTGTTCAAGGCCAGGTTAGACAGGGCTTGGAGCAACCTGGGCTGGTGGGAGGTGTTCCTTCCCAGGGCAGCAGGTGGCAGTGGGTGGGCTTTGAAGGTCCCCTCAACCCAAACAGTTCCATGATTCTGTAATACAAGTCCTGAAGGAAAGACACAATTCCTCAGAATCTAGTACCTTTCAGAAATCTAAATCAATGTTTGAGATATAGATGGGAAGTAAAATTGTTTACTTTCCTCCCACTCTCATCAACTTAATTTGTTCTAGACCTGTCAGGAGTTTCCTTTTCCTACAGCAAGGAGAGCAAACAAATAATGATCTCCAGTTGAAAAATAATTGAATGTTTTTGGGTTTTTTTCCCTCTAGCTATTCCAAATATTGACAGGAAGGACCACAAGGTCCTGTAGGAGCTTTCCACTTCTTGTACAGATCTACAAGTCCAAGCTTAGTACCAGGACCTATACCCTTCTGATTTAAAAGGGGCAAGTAGAGTACCTTCCCCACCCAGTCCAGGTCCACTGTACAAATGCAATTTAATTCCATCTACAGTCACAGCTGGCTCATTTGACACTGAGCCCTGGCCATGTTCCTTTGCCAGCACCCCAGACCTGTGCCCACCCCATCTTTCTACTCCCAGATCTGATCCTGCTTCAAAATGCTAGGGCAAACACAAAGCCAAACAAGGAACTCTTTCGCAAAGTTTAATTCAACTTGAACTTTCCATTCTTTGTACTTTCTACACAGTCTGAAAACAAACCCAAATCATGTCACACTGTTCAATGGGTCCAGTACAGGACTACAATCCTGGTATCCCACAACCAACTCATCCCCAACTTCCCACACAGTGATAGCTGCCATTGCCACAAACTCACAGTGCAGTAATAAAAGAAATTTTTAAAAAAATCTTAACACCACCTACTTGTGACCATTACCCAAAAAGACACAAATAACACTCATTAATTTAAACAGATGGTTACCCGCTGTGTTACAGATAATACATCTCATCTGTTTGCATCCAACTGAAGAACACTTAACGTTGAAAGGCAGAAAACAGAATCTTAAAAGGGGACTCTCTTAAAAAAAGCCTTTAGAAGTAAACAAGCTAACCACTGCACAAGATGATTATTAGGTGGATAGAGTATGCCTCCTCCTGAGTTATTATTGTTATCACAGAAATGAGCATCAACTCCAAAATAGCTATAGAACATCTTAATGGTTCCCACTTGAATTAGCTGAGAAGGCAAGCTTACCAGGAAGGTTGGTGCATTTATAAGATGTTAACTTCTGGGTGAATGGCAAAGTTTTGCTAGAACTGCAGAGTGTAGCATGATTGTGCTATGGCACTGCCAACTATTAGCCCAAGTTTAACTGGCTGATGCTGCACATGAAAATGTGAACAGCAGCCTTTAACTTGCAACACCAAGCACAGCCTGACTGCTTGCGAGGTCTGTGCGGGTCACTACGCAAAAACACTAACCGAGGGCAGGCTGCAAGCTTTTACCTAAGGGGACAAGCAGGAGAGCTTCCCAAAAACATAGGCTGATAGCTGAAGGCCACCTTTTGCTCAGCCAGTCCCTTCTCCCCAGTCTGAGCTGGCAGCAGAACACACACCACAGCAGTGTTACTGCTGACAGCAGAGATTACCTGCTCACCAGGTAACAAATTTGGTGTTTGGGACACTTGGTCCACCTGCCACCAGTGACCAAAACCTGGCAAGTGCACCTCAAAAGAAGCATTCACCTGACACCTTGTGTATCTCTGAGCCCTCCTCGAAGCACCTGACCTCAGTCATCTCCACACAACCAGCCCACTCAGCGCCAGGCATCAGAAGCCCAAGGCTTTGCCAGGACATTACAGACTCCACACAGCATGGTTTGTCTGAAAAGGTTTCAGGTGTTATTTGGCAAAAGAAGCCACATAAAGCTTCAAAAAAAACCAAAAAATCAGACTCAAATAAGCACACAAGTTCTGACAATCAGCTCATCTCCCTGCCCACTGCTTCTAGCGACCTTCCTAACACAAGCCATGAGGCAGACTTCTCCCCAGTTTTTGTTCAATCCAATCTACCATTGTAAATCCTATCAAAAGAAAAAAATCCTAAACAAAGAAAGGCCTAAGAACTTTTAAGGTATTTCAAATACTTCATTTGTTGCTGTGCTGTCCACCCTCTGTAGGGGAAGAGCTGAACAATAATTTTTTCCAAGGTGGAAAAAGTTTAGAAGACCATATTGTGCTAGGCCTGCCCATAAACACCACTCATGGATTGCTGCTCTGGGCAAGGACTCAAGCACTTCTTGAAACAGCCCCTCCGCAGCTGTTCCCATACGAAAAAGCCATTTCTCTGCACTATCAAGAAGCAGAAAGGAACAAAAAAACTTCTCCAAGCCCTTGTTTGGTAACATCTCCCTTTAACTCCCCAACTTAATTTGCAATTTTCTGTTCCACTTTTTGACTAGTTTTTTAGACAGAAACCCAACATTTAGTTTTGCTTCTTAACTTCATAATATCTTTATGTCAAGATGAACATTCTAGAAGATGCCAGGCACTTCGCACTGAACTTTCTCCTAGAGAAGAACACTGGTTTAGAACTGTCAGCAGTTTCCTCTTTCCTTCTGGCCACTGCAGCTAACACCATCTCCTCTCAGGTTGAGAAACTGTCCCTTTTCTTCTTTAAGGATAATATCACCCAAGTTCTCTACAGAAGCATGCCCTACATCTACTCTCAGACCCACAACAGCCATACCAACAGACTGGTGCTCTCAGAAGGTGCCCCCTAACCCCTCTGTGCTGTTCCTACAGGATAAATGCGCATTAAAGATACTTTTTTCTTTCACAAATCATAGAATCGAGGAACGTATTGAGATAGAAGGGACCTTTCAAGGCCATCCCATCCAATCTCCTGCAGTAAGCAGGGACATCCTGCCGATCAGGTTGCTCAGAGCCTCTGCAAGCCTGACCTTGAATGTCTTCAGGGATGGGGACACGACCTCCTCTCTGGGCAAACCGAACCAGCATCTCACCTCCTTCGTAGGCAAGAACTTCCTCCTCATCTCTCATCTGGCTTTTTGATCAGTGACTGTTTCACATAGGGAAAAAGGGAGAGGTCAGGTCTTTGGCCAGACAGATGACTGAGCTACTTTCAGTTTGCACACAGGTGCAATAGCAGGTTTTCAAGTCGCAGACTGAATGATTTAATTTAATATATTGTTAAAAAGCAAATACCTAACATTCTTCCTAACAATATTTTACAGAGCTGGATGCGCTAGCAATGCCTATCTGCATTCTGATATGCATTTCCTCTTCAAAAGCTACCAAAATCCTTCCCGGAGGCTTTCACTGGCTGTTCCACATGCTGAAGTAACAAACAAACTCTCCAGCACATTTGTTTAAGTTCTGGAGTTTCTTTGTCTCGCAAAGTGAAGCCAAGATCTCTCAGGTATGTTTCCACACCCATGGATTTCTGCTGTCCTTCCCTCAGATGCTGAGCCCGGTAACACAAGACCTGTAGCACCCTGCTGCAGCTGAGGCGTGGAGCTCCGCGAGCCGTTGGGGTTGGCGGAGACGCCTGGGCCCGGAAAGTGGCTCTGCTCGGAGGTGACAGTTACCAGGGGGATCCAGTGCCGCGCCGGAGCCCTCACACACTGCTGAATTCTTGGGGAAGGGTAAAAAAATAGAGCCAAAGCAGCCCAGGGGAAGGTACTGACAGACAGACCGACAGCAGGAGTTCTCTCAGGGTACTCCACCCTTCTCCCGGGGGAGACCCCCCCACCCCGTCCCTAGGTCACACTTCACGAAGCGGTATCCCCAGTCTCCTTCCCCTCCAACCCCTCTCCCTCACAAGAGTTGTTCCGACACTAACTGCATTTATAATCCACCCTCTTCCGCTACTCGCTGAGCACCCTGGCAGCACTTACCCCTTAGACACCCCCATGCCAGGAACAGATCCTTAAACTGAAGCGGAAACTTCTCGGGAATAGCCGATGCCGGGCCCTTACCCTCCCCCCGCCCCCC
>VZTY01027891.1:859-30153 GCA_013400935.1 Turnix velox
AGATGTCAGCCATTGAAGAAAGAACAAAGCAGGAAAAAAGAAGAACCTGACCCTTGGATCCCTCAGCTTTTATACTGAGCATGGGGCAGATGGGATGGAATACTCCTGTTGGTCAATTTTGGGTCACCTGCCCTGTCTGCTCCTCCTTGCAGGTGGGACTTCTCTATGTCTTTCTGTTTCCAGCCCCCCGGTAGGGTGGATGACAAACTTTCTGACCATGATCACCATAGTGAATAATGAAAATAAGAGCTTCTGGCATACCATTCCCTGGTCTTATCAGTCTGGGAGCGAACAGTGTCTGAACAATGTGCAGTTAAATTCAGAGTTTAGTCAGACAGAAGAGGCCTAGCTGAAAAGTGAAGTTACAAACTAGAAATCTTACCCTATTTTACCTCAAACCAGGACACACTCCCTGGTTCCTACATACCGATTGTAAGAATAATCAATTTAGAGATGAGCCATATATTGTACACTAGACTGCTTTGCCAATGTTGCACCTTCTCACCTCTCCTAAAAATCTTGTTCATTGATCATCAAAGTGTCTTCATGGCCAGCATGACGGGGGAGAAAAAAGGGCACAAAGCCAGCTGATTTGAGATGGATTATCCTATTTGCTCTTTGGTTATGCTTTGTCAAGTTGCTAAGAGGGATTGTTATGGGAGAGCTTTTGGTAACTGCCTCCTTTATAGTGACAGGTTAGCTCTTCTTGGCTATCCCCTTCTTAATATAGAGTAGGGAAATGAGTGCTTAAGCAGCTATTTTTATTTCACTTTTTTTCCCCCTATGATTTTTCTGAAGTCTGATACTTTAATAAGCAACTCATCTCCTTGCAAATCAGAGAGCTATTGTTTTTTAACAAAGCCAGTTGATTGGAGCTAGACTTCTATTTAGTGGCTATTTCAAGTAATTATCACAATTAACTGCTATCAATATATACACATTGTGTATAAAGAAAGATATAGGTGCATTGAGTGGGTTTGTCGCTGCATGCTCTCTACTGTTTGACTTAATCCTCCTCTGCTCTCTAGTCCAGTGAACTGTATTTGCACAGATTTGACCTTCTTCTCTAATTCAAATGCAAAATACCCAAGAGAAGAAAAAAATACTCTCCCTGTCATCAAATCATGGGCTAGGCTGAGCCAGATCACCTTCAGTGTGTCCTGTTGTGTATGGATGAGGCAGTAAAGACAAGGATGGCAATACCACAGAAGGGTGTGTCATCATCTTTTGCCATGGTTGCCCATTTAGAGTCTTTCTCATGCGTTGGCACAAGTTGCCACACAGAAACAGGGATCAGTGAATTTATCTAGTTAAAAGGTGTTCCTACATAAAGGAAACTGTTTTATCCTGATTAGACTTTCCCACATTACATTCAGTATGGCTGCACTGGGGAAAATTTCACCCAAGCTATTGCTAATGATCACTATCTGAACACAAATTGATGCAGATAAAATTTCTATGCTTAAAAATACTTTTTCGTCTTGGCAACTAGCTTAAGTACTACTTATAAAAGATCTGGCTGGTCTTGTGATTGAATGCGAGCAGGAATAAAACTCAACCTTTAGTGTAAAAAATGCCTCAAAAAGCTAATCAGAGCATGATAACATAATAAAAAAATTTCCCCACCTTCTTGTTTCCTGACATTGGGTGTCATTGGAGTTCTGTTTTCACTTTGCTTCCAAGAACTAGAGATAAATGACACCCAAATATCATGTTAATTGCTTTGCAGTCAAATATCCCTCTGCCGGGCATATTGGATTACTCATTAGCTGACCATCATTTCTGAAAGATTTAACTTTCTAAATTGAGTTCAATTAGTTGCGACTATCCTCAATCTGATCCTAAGACCCCTCTCCTGAAGTTATTATCGGCTGTATGAGAAGTTCTGACATAATCTCCCCATACTTCTTTCTTTTTGTTAATGAAGTAGTCCTCCATAATCCAAGCAAGAGTGAATCATTATACTAAACTCAGACACAAAAGTCTGAATTTCTATTGAATAGGCAGCTAAGATTAATGCATCTCACTATCACACACAAACCCTTCTGCAACTGTGTTTTACACTTGGGCAGCTCAAAAACAGCAACCTTTTTGACAGGGAGAGAAAACCGCTTAAATATGAATCAAAGCTTTAGACATAATTAACCTAGTTTGAACATCTTGGCAAGCTCATTAAAAATGGAATTAGGTGTTGAATGATAGCACAAGTATGGCAAACTAAAGGGCTTCACATTTCTTGAGTTTATCTCATGCTCCACTGAAACTCATTAACGTGTCTGTACTGAAAGATGTAATTTTCAAGAAACAGAAATTAAGATTTTTGTATGCCTATTTACATAGAGATTATTGCAAAGAAATTGATTTACCAGTGATTCCAAGAAATTCAGTTTGCCCAGGTGTGTTCACATGCAAGTTAAATAACTATACCGGTGATGTGTTCTATACAAAACCAAAGAAGTTTTATAACTGAGATTTTTCCATATAATTCAGATTATTATCTCTACTATTAGGGTAAGGATTAATAACCTGTAATAGACCATGGTAGCTAGAATCAGACACAACAATATTTAAGTTTTAACTGCCAGATTCTCACCATCTATTTGTGCTCTGTATGGGGAACTAGATACTTCAGACTAAGCAAAATGGGATCTTGTTGTGGCACTAGCAGCAAAAAAGTGACATAATGTTCCTAAAGCACAGCATATAATTTTCCTCCTCAAACCCATTTGAGGCTGTGTCTTTCTGTCTTTTAAAGGCATGGTAAATGGAAAAATGTAAATTGGGTAGGAGTAACATACATGATTCAGTTTGCATTTAATATAAAATGCAGAAACATCTTACAGATTAAGCACTTTCTCATTTTATTCCTCCCCCTGTTTCTTATCTCTAGTATTACATTCCTCATTCTCATGCCATTCTCCCTACCTCTCTTTCAGTCAGAGTAAATTTTCTTAATTTCTCTTTTTCACAGTAAAACCACTTCAATATGACAGATGGAAAAAACTTCTAACTCCCACATGGTATTCAGGATACTTTCCTAAAGTTGGCAAATGCAGTAGTTTTGAACCTCTTTGGATTGAGGATTGTGTCAAAACCAATTCCTTGATTCCATCCATGATACCATCTTCCCACCTTTGAAATTAAGCTGAATTTTGCATTTTTTGGAAGCCAGACATTCTCAGTATATGCTAGGCTGGTTATGACTATCAGTTTGAGTCACTGAGGATGCTGAGGGAAAGCTTAGAATTTGCACATAGACTATTTTGATCCCATCTCTCACAGAACTTGTCATATCATGGGTCACACAATACTGCTGCCCTTCTATAAAACCACTGTTTCGAGAATCAGTTTTAATTATCATTGTGTAGGACCAAAGGTCATCTGTAAGAATGGGGAACCTGTTGCCAAAGGAAATAATGGGGGACAGATTTCTCTCTGAGCAGTTTACAAAAAATGGCAGTAGAAATGGAGTAGTGTTGTCTGTTACCTTTCACAGTGGAGAAAATGAAATACGGTACACAGAACGGCAGGATGAGGAGTAATGGACAAAAATTGGAAGAGGGTAGATTTAGGCTGGATATAAGAAAGAAGTTCTTTATTGTGAGGGTGGTGAGACAGTGGAACAGATTGCCCAGAAACACTGTGGATGCCCCCTCCCTGGAGGTGTTTAAGGCCAGGCTGGATGAGGCATTGAGGAACATGGTTTAGTGGGGGGGTGTCTCTGCCAATGGCAAGGGGTTGGAACTTGATGATCTTTAAGGTCCATTCCAACCATTCTATGATTCTATGAAATATCTTGATTACAATCCCACAGGAAGTATAAAATGGAACTGGAAAATTACACCACTCTCAAAGTTGCTGCTTTGCTAACTCTTGCCTTATCTTTTGGAATGAACTTTCTGAGACATAGAAAAACTTCCTCTAATTTCTCTGATATGAAATGTTTAAAAACCAGCATAGGCACAAGGCAGCTCTGCTTCTAATATCCCCGCTCAGTTTCCGGCATAGTCATGGTGCAAAAAGAATGGCCCAAAGCATGACCTGCAATACAGGATTAAAATTCTGATTCCTCCCTGTTTCAGGAGAGGGATAGTAATTCCTATCCAGACTTCACCTAACTGAAATGGCCTGGTCTGGATGGCTGCTGCACTGAGATGGAACAGCATGCTTGGTTTTGCCCATGCTCTTTCCCACCCTCCCTGAGTACCTGGGAAGGGACATGAAAGAGTGGCTCTGTGAGAATGGCCTTCTATCCTTTGCATTGCCATTTTCCATGTCATTACTAATTATTCTACTGGAAATGTAAGTTGCCATATGAAAATTTTCCATTCTTTTCCTTATGCTTCAGTTTTCCCATTCCTTTGGAGCACAGAGGAGTTCTCAGAGTGAGGGAGATATATATGACATTGTATAAAATTTTAAATCCTGAAAAAAAAAGTTTATACACACATATAAACATACATGTTCTTAATATGAAAGTGTTTTTATTCATTCTGCTTCATATTTCATTGCCACCCTACTGATTTCTAAATCTCTTCTGAAATATTTTTTTTACTAGTTCTCTGAACATCACCTAATATTCAAATGTCAGTGTATTTGTCCAGAACTAGCCAGCTGAGAAATGGAGCATGAATTCATTAGCAAATCAGAACTGACCTTACAACCTGCATGAATTAAAAGAAAGAATTAGTTTAGCTAAATTTGTCTGAAAATGAAATGGAGACAAACCAGCCCAGTCAAAGAGGGCAAGTTCCGCAAAGTGTGAAACATTGTAATAAATCTTGTAGCATCAAATAAAAAACAATGGAAAGAAAAAAATGGAAATAAGTCTAAGAGACTATTCCTGTAAATGTGGCAGTTGATGACTGCTTTTCATTAGAAAATACAGAAATATCTGGTTGCAGATTTGTGCTACTGCTTTCCTGAACGAATTGAACCTCTACTATTACAACATATTCTCATCAGCATCACTGACAGTGAAATCTGCCTGGATCTCCTTGTGGGAAATCACTACAATGATGACCCAATGCTCCCTTTCTAAAACCAGCTCCTGTTTGAGGACTCTGAGAAATGTAGTCAAAGGATGGACAAAGGAGATGAACATGAGGAGCACTGCATTGAGGTGGAAGAAAAGGAGGAAACACTTTAGCATAGCTCATCACCATGTTCAAGAAAACTAGACTGAAAAGGTGCAAGAGCTCAGTGTACTCTCAAATATGGGCACATCTGCAAATTTCCAGAACATCAAAGATCAGACTATTGCTCTTTTGATGAGGCTTTTAGCTTGTCTGTATTTCAAGAGCAGAATCAAGGTACTTCTTCAGAGTAGAGATTATTATTTCTCTTTGGGAGACTCCTTCTTTCATCTTACCTTAAAGTGCATAAATATTCCTCTGTGAACCGTAGTTATCCCTTCTTTATATCACTATTCCTCAGTTTTATACAGAGATGCCAAGCACTTTGAGAGACTGCTGTTGGTAAACCATTACACTCAAATGGTATCCAGTTCTCCTCCAGCTTGGAAAAGAGGGGACTTAGGACTCATATATAAAGTGTCAGAGCTTTATCAAATAGATCAATGGGAACTCAATAACAACATCCAAACCAGAGAACTGAAGTCCTAGCAGGCCTAGCAACTGGCACACTTGAAAATGTCAGTATCACAGTGCAACTTATGTATCATTTCACATCCAAAGAAACCAAACCTTCTGAACTTATTTATTTGCACCAGGTCATCCTGAAACTTTTATCCTCTTCTTATTTTTAATGATGAAGATATTTACAAAGATCCTGCACCTGTAAGGAGATGCCCTGATGATGCCAATGGCAAGAGTGTATGTCATGTTGCAGGATTACTCCATAACTAATCATTCCAAAACAACACAGGGCAGTGACCAGAATACAAATTTCAACTCCAGAAAGAAGACCCATTCAGAAAAGCAATTAGACATGTCTTTAAACCGGAGTATGTGCTTCTGTGTTCCCAGGACAGAATACAGGGGTCCTCAATACCAGTCTTTTATGCTTTGCATTATTCTTGCCATTAAGAATTATAATGTTAAAATCTTGAAGGAAATAACTCATTTAGATCTATCTAAAGTGCAATTTCATCTCACATTCTGCTATTGCTGTTGAAGTCAGTGAGAGTTTTGCCAATCAGTCAATATGATAAAGTTCTTAATGCACACACTAAGACAAAAGAATTACTCTATCATGTGTTTTGCACTCACCTGAGATTTTTTGAAAAACAAGGTATGTCATGTTACTTTAGTGACTGTTCTGAACAGTCTGTGCTTTTCGATCTTAAAACTAAATATAATGCTAATTACAAAAACTCCCCAGAGACTTCTTTTAAGAGTAATTTGATAACAGATGCAAGTTGAACATAACGCTCTGATACCAGCTATCTGCAATCTTCTATTGAAGAAAATAAAATAGCCACAATTATATTGAACGTCATTCTCTTATACCTGTAACATGTCATTGGACTTACGGTGAGTGGAATAGATAGTGCACTGATGCTAATTTAATATACACTAATCCTTGAAACTAAAAGCCACAACTTACATCAGTCATCTTTATGTAAATAAGTAAGTACTGGCCTCTTATTAAATACTCTGAGAAACTGTCCTCATATCATCATAGCAAGTGAGGTCCTCTTTCATGTATGGTAACACCACACTCCTGTAGTCTCTGGACCTATACTGAATAAATTCAGTCTGAATATTTGACCTTATGGGTTCATATATATATAAAAAAAATGATTGGTATAATGTAATAGCAAGGTGAGCAAACAAAAGAAGGAAAAAGAAACCGTATCTTTTTCATAGTAACTCCTTCTCAGAGCAGATACATTTCTAAAATATTTAGGAAGGTAAGTACTAGGATACTTATTGTAATTACAGTGTTTGGGGTTAGTCATGCTAGTCATACTAGAATTCACTATTTTGGTAATAAAATGCTGGAGAAACTTTTTACAGTTAAAATATTATAAGTGATATCTATTTCAGGTGAAGGATGGAGCAATTTTGTAGCAAGCCTACACAAAACTCCACAAGTCTGTAGGATATGAGGCACTTCTCACATGACCTAACGAGATGCTAAAGGCACAGATCATCCTGCAGGTGTATTCTAGATTAGAGCATCATTGTCCCACAGTACAATCTAATCTTTTCAACAAGCTGTGTATCTCTATGCACACATACATGCACACACTTTTATAGACTGTTCAGTATAGTAAGCCCTAGGCCCACTGGGTTTATCTTCCTGCACTAAATAAGCCATTACATTGCCAATGTATATGACACAAGACCAGCTTTTAATAATTTCCCTTCCTTGTTTAAGTTGGCTCTATCAAAGATTAATTTCCTCAAAAATACACGTTTCCTAACACATTTTTTATTTAAAAGAAAAGAGAAACTTCATTAGAAACAGTAAAATTTGAAACTGTGCCAGCAGAGATCAGAGAGCAACAAGTAAATCCCCTTAATTTCTGAATAAGGTACTATAGTATTTGCACACTAAGAGAGGATTCTCCACTATTTTCTCATATGGCCACCTAATGTCCCACCCTGCTTAGTTCTTCTTAATTTTTCTGTGCTACTCCTACTGTCAATAGGGAGGAAGAAGCAGTGAGTCAACTTTCCCTGCTTCAGAAATTTATGTCAGGGAGAAAAACAGGATCAACTGATTTTTAAATGTGCTTTGCTTTCTCTACTGGTCACAGAGGGAGCCGAAATAATTTATTGGACTGGACAGTCAACTTTGACTAAGTTTTTAAGAAAAGAGCTCATCCTTGAAAGACTTACTAAAAGTGTCAGTATTTATCTAAGCTTAAGTTCCCTCAAAGAGGCACTATATAGGCACATTATACCGAACTGTATACCATCCCTTAGTTCTTCTTTCTCTCTTTGCTTGTGTCTTTGCTTGGGAAAGGAAGACTAAGATTTTTGATCAAGATCACATCTCAGTATTTCACTTGTGAAGTCAGATCCTTCAGAAGATTAGTAGGTTAAAAAGAACCTGTTGGCAATTTTTCCTGATGCATCTTTCCTTACTACCTGCTCACACCTTACAATAGGACATGTTGGAAGACTTTGTCTGCATAATACATATGCTGTGCTATCAAAAGTGAAGACTGCATTCCTAATTTCCTTCCAATATTTGTTTGAGGGGGGAGAGAGGGGAAACCTTCAGAGTACATTGGTCATGAAACCCTGATTAAGATATTTACTCGTTATTTCTTTTGCTTTGTAACCCAGTGGTTTGTAATACACTGGCTTGTACAACCGTTTCTCTGATTTCCTACAGAATCCTTCAATCCCCCCCTTCAAAGGTATTGTTTGCTACTGATCACTGCTGCAGCAGAAAGCATATCCTAGCACACACACTCAAAGAAAAGCTGAAAATTAGAGGAGCTGGAGAACAAGAATCTCCTTTGTCAAAACAGGCTAACATTTTACCATTTAAACTTGTTAAGTATCCAGTAAGACAGGAGAAATCCCACATTATGGATTCAACCACTGTTACTGACTTTCATTACTACTTTTGTACTTCATATAAAAATTAACTACTACTTGGCCAAGAAACAGGATCACTCAGTGCTTGGATTTGGTCTTTGATCTCTCATGTTCCATGTAAGAGGCTGGATCAATAGTATGTGGAACAAATTACATCAGTCCCAGGATTTACATATATGTCACCCTCCCTTGTCCTGTCTTAAGTAAATGGTTTGAGGGAGCCCAGACATAGGGAAAGGAACTATACAGTTTATCCTTATGTCCCAAGACAAAAAGAGAAGAGAAAGAATTATGATCTCCTTCTGCCTTCTGTTTTGGAAGGAATTTCTTGAGACTAGGTGGGCGGAAGCTAGATAGGGACAGACAAGAATATCCACAGTAGCTTCAAATCCTGATAAAGTGCCTTGGGGAACTTTTGTACCTTGATGAGCAGCATGCATTTTAGAAGGCTTTGCATTTACTGCTTGTCTTGTTCAAGAGCGCTTTGGATTCTGGTGGCTGTGGTTTTATTAAAAACTACCCCTATTGTTGTGGAGGTTCCTGAGATGGTGGCCTTGGGTTGAATCCATGCCTTTACAAGCAGCTTGAAATCACTCACTGTCACACTGACTCTTCTGTTTCATTTTCTGCTTACTAAGCACGGAGCAGAGATGGATATTTTCACTGGGTCTGCAAAGCCTTGCTGGGAGTGTGCAGAAATAAACATGGTGATTTTATTTTCTGCCCTAGCAGTCCCAGTGGAAGTCAACTTTTTCCCAGTCCTCCTAGAATAGTCAGCAGTTAATGGAGAGAGTCCACCTCACCTATCTCTTTTGTACATTAGCCTCATACGTATGTGTCCTGCCAACTTATAATATGGAAATGTGTCTTTCACTTGAAGGAAGTCAGAGGCACATTGTGCAACTTCTCAGGTGACCCAAGCATTTGACCACCACTGTGCTTCTGGATGAGCTCAAATCCATCCCTCTGACAATGATCAGATACAGAATTTAGCTTTGAGGCTCTTAAATTTGTTATCTGATGCTTTTCTTCAGTTAATATTTTTTCCTTCAAATCTGTGTGATGCCAGTAATAAACACTGGCTCATCTTTTCTTCTTCTCCTTGACATCATATCAGTGAATGACCCTGGAGGTGTACAACTCTTGGAGCACATACATGTCAGGTGCCTCTATAAAATCAAGACAAGACAAGCAGTTTCTCTAGTACATTTTCATCAGAAAAAGTTGTTAAAAATTAACAGAGAATAGCAATTTCATTTTGTCTGGGAATGTGGAGTTGAAGACCTGGAGATCTGTAATAAAGGAAAATGACAGGGCCTTTCATAAACCCCAGAAATGGGAAACAATGGTAAAACAGAGAGGAATTGTCTGAAAAAATCCTGGGTGAATAACCTGTTGTTCTGGACAAGACCAGGCCAGAAAAGAGCCACTCTTCATGCTGGCACAATCCTCACTGAAAGGTACACTAGAGTCATTGGTACTGAATCAGTGGTACCAGGGATACTATGTTGTGCCCTCTCTGCAGAATACTGAACTATAAGGTCTTGTTGATTTTCTAAGCATAAATTGCAGCCAGAAAGAACAAATTCTCCCAGGGTTAAGATTTCCTTTTTCTATGTACTGCAGTCCACAGTAGTTTTAAATGTTCCCCCTGTAACATTTTCTGAACTATTTGTGTTAATGTCATTTAAAAAGCAAATTCATGGACTGTGAGATCAGAACTCCAGGATAAGTCATTTTTTTCCAATTTTTTTGGTTTAGAGTTTTCTTTTGGGTGATGCATGTTTTTTTATTAAGATGAAAAGCAAGTGCTTTCTCATTACCCATGGTAGCTTCCCACTCAATTCCCATTGACTGCCAATTCAGAAACAAAAACCTAAAAATCTTACATACATTCACACAAACTTCCAGGCCCCCTATATATTTTAATGCTCTTTCTCAAGCTGATTTTGGTCACAGTATCTGCATAATTGACCATCTCCAACAGCTGAGGTTTTAACCTTTTTCATAAAACAAAGAGTTTATATTCCAGTTCACTAAGCAAAAAAATACAGAAATTTCAGTAAGATATTAAGCAGTTGAATAATATAATATTTGTTTCCTCATACAGGAAAATTTATCTCAACATTAGACTCAATGAACATCAGGGACTAGTGGAAATGTTCATGTATATATATTTAAGAAAGCAGTTTACTGAAGTTATGAAACCTTGAGAGAAGAGTGGTGGTTGGTATGCTGGTAGATGAATGAGCTTTATAGAATAATTTAAATTGGAAAATATCTTTAAGATCATTGAGTCCAACCATAAGCAAAGCATTGTCAAGTCTAAACTAAACTATTTCTCTAAGTGCCACATCCATGCATTTTTAAAATGTGGTCCTTTCACTTGTTACTTGGGAGAAATAATTGACTCCCACCTCGCTAAGACCTCCTTTCAGGGAGTTGTACAGTGATAAGTTCTGCCCTCAGTCTTCTTTTTTCCAGGTTAAATAAGCCCACTTCCCTTAGCTGATTTTTGTAAGACTTTTCTCTGAATCCTTCACCAGCTTCATTACTCATCTTTGGATGTGCTTTGGCACCTCAGTGTCTTCCTTGTACTGAGAGGCCCAAACAGTACTTGAGATGTAGTCACACCAGTGCCAAGTACTGGATGACAATCACTTCCCTAGTCCTGGCCACAGAATGCTGAAGCAAAAAATCACATTCACTCTACAACTACAAAGTTAAAAATAGAGGAGAGAGTGAAAGGATGTTGCAGGAAATGCCTCTTAGGGCGCCTGATACATAGAGCAAGAAAATAGTCAAGTGGTGACAATTTAGAAATAAAATTCTTCTTAAAGGTATTTCAGTTTCAACATTTTGAGTTCTGTGCAGACATCCTGTCCATCTGCTTTTTTTCAACAGAGGAGGTCCAGATTCAGTTCATACTATAGCTCAACTGCAGCTGAGGGGTACAAAAGAAAACAACAGAGACTAGATGGCTTCATGAGTCATCAATTAGGTTGTCAGCTGATTCCCCATCTGCAGGTTCTTTATTGGGGGTGATAATGCAAGAAACAGAAGGGAACACAGCTAGACTTGTAGGACCCAAGATGAAATCCAATTTAGGAAAAGAATTCCTTACTTCACAAATTGAGCAAATTTGGTACTGAGTCATCAATAGAAAACAAATGAGGAATCCCTGCAGTCAGCCATAAGGGAGCCCTGTCTGACTCCACTGAATCTTCAGAAAGCAGTAAAGACATGAAGGGAGAGTTCAATGGGATCAAATTCAATGGAACTTTATAGCAAATGTGTGCTTTCTATATAAATAACGTATTTCAGAAACAGTGGAAAAATTCATCAATTATTAATGTGCAGTTGGTGTAAGAAAAGAAAAAGGGAACACAATTGAAATGTTACCTCGAAAGATCAGTAGTCAAGAATGGAGACTTACTTCAATATTAGGAAGAGGCATGGGAGATGGACCATCTGATATATACATGTTTTTGAGAATATTACCAAGAGAAAATGAGAACAACAACAAAGAATTTTGGTTAGCTACAAATATGCAACTAGAAAAAATGCTGAAATCTAAGCATTTCTAGAAGAAAAAGATCTCTGCCAGCATCCATGGCTCAGATGCTCAAAGTCATAACTGAGAAGGAAGCCTTAGGAAGTAGGTATAGAACAGAAATTCTTAGGGGATTAGTCACCATTACAAAGCCAAGACCTATGAAGCAGGTGTTCTGCCTACAGCCTAGACTCCTGGCCCTACTCTCTGTAAGGTTCAGCAGGGATCAAGAATATTACTGTGGGAAGAGAAGTCAAGCCTCAGGTAACAAAATAATTTTCTGGTGCAAAATGTCATGTACATCCATAATAAAAAAATTGTGAGATTTTGATTGAGTTTTTCTTTGCTTTTCACCTTAAGGATGAGAGTTTCAAATCCATAATGTCATTTTAGTCCATCTAACTTTTTTACTTGGAATAGAAATTCCTACTGCACTATTGAATGGAAGTTTGTTTAACTGCTTCTCAAATTGCTTCTTGATGCAGTGAGCAGCCCTCCACCCTCAATGCTTGATATGACAGGTGCTCTTGTGGAGACCTGACAACTTCAATAGCGAAGAAAAAGAGTCTAAAACATAGCTACAGTTTCTTTCCAGGTAAATATGATCCATCCAGCTACTGTGTTTTATTGGCTAACTTTTGAATAGGTAGATCTTTGCACAGGAGAGAATTTCCAACATAAATCTCTGTCCCATACTGCCGTGTGAGGGAAGACTGGACAATCAATATGATTGGTAAGCAGGCTGCAATTTATTGGGTTTTTCATGCACTTATATACAATACACTCATTAGTAAGCACACTAGGCGATATCTTATTGGTTGATAAGTAAAAGTTACATTTTCTTATCCTGTCCCATCTGTGATTACTGATGTTTCTAACCGCAACATCCTGTTATTGTATAACAACTGGGTACAAGGACATGCTGTCCTTGCCTTTTCTTATGAGAGCCCTAGCTGAATCAGCATAGCTCCCTCATGCCTACGTGCCCTTTGTCACATAGCCATTATTTCACACCATGCTGTACTTAGTAGTTATAATCCCTACAAAATTAATTAATTAATTTAAGCAGGATTGGTACAAATTAAACCCTATTTTGTCATACCTCTACAAAGATAGCAACATGTGGAGTCTTCTCCTCCTCCATCCCAGGGCATCCAGGATCATGACCTCTTGCTACTTAGCACTCTGTTCTCAGAGGTCTGCTGTCATTATGGACAAATTGTTGTTCACTGTATAAAATACTATATATCCTGTATGTATTACAGTGTCTAAAAACCAGGACTCAGGAGTGCATAAACTAAAGCTACAGTCCCAAGTGACTTCTGGAGTGTCTACATTAGTGTTTGTTTGGAGCAAGGTGAAGTGAAACTCCAGATCATCCCCACTTAATATGTTTAGCTTCACATTGCAGAGCTGTTCTGGTGTGCACAAACTAAATCTGGAGAGGTGCTTCAGGATCTTAGAAAATGTACTCCAGCTGCTGATCAGCTTTCAGTTCATGGGACCAGACTAGAGCTACCACCAAAGGATCCTCCCTGCAAACCACACCTCTGAAAATGTGTACTGTGCAGAGGTCTTTCTGAACCTGCTTCTGTTGGGTCACAATACTTGGTAGTGCAGATGCAATTGTTGTGCTCCCCCCTGAGTTCACAGACATAACTAGAAAGGAAATTTAAGGAAGTCTGCAACCCATCTTGAGGATAGCTCCTTCAAGGATTGGTGTCATAAGTGTTACATCCTAACAAGTAGGTGACAACCCTCTTCCTGCAAGGTTTTAGGCAACAGCCATTGTAGTATCTAAGCTCTTTACTGCTCTTCTGACCAAGGATGCTGGTAGAGAGCACAAATAACCTCTCATTTGCATTACTGTACAAGTGGTACAAATGCCAAGAGCATTTACCCATACTATTTGCTCCTTAACACCTGCTCAAATTTTTCCCAGCCTTCCCTAGACTGATACAGACAGGTTTTTTTAGAGTGACTCTTAAGAGTTTTTTAGAGTGACTCTTAAGAGTTTTTTAGAGTGACTTTTAGAGTGACTCTGTTTTTAGAGTGACTCTGTTTTTAGAGTGACTTTCTTACTGCAAAGCTTGGACCGAATCAGAATTTCATGTTTTAAACAAGATGTTTGGGGAAATGGACTTAATGCTCATATTTTTCAGTGTTTTGAGCAAGTAATATAAATTCTATGCATCCCCTTTTCATCTCTTTAAAATAAAAAGTAATCATTCCTCATTCCTCTGCAAAGCAACCAAAAGCTACTACAGCAATGTTCAAGTGTACCAGTCTCAAAGGTTTGCAGTTTCCTAATGAAAAAGTTAGGTCCTAAGATTTTGGATCTTCCCAGTTCTGTCTAAAACCCACTTCTAAAAGATTACTTGGTAAGAGTAAATGCATATTTTCAGTACTGAAGACTTTTTTCTGGCTGCAAGACAAATTTTTAAATTGTGCAAAAGCTAAAATACATTAGGCTCAAAAATAAAATAATACTTTTGTTTTTATAATTAACATTATGGAGAGGTATTTTTTTCTATTTAATCCCAGCCAGTTTGCCCATTTCTTCATGAGCACAGACATATACAAGATCAATTCACATCTGTGCAAGATCTCTATACCTACTGTTCAAGCCACCCAACATTTCCCTAGCTGAAGCCCAAATAACAGAGGTCACTATAAAGCCATGTGTTGAACTCCTCATTGGTCTTTATATTTTATATTTACAATTTTGATTGTTTCTCTAGGTCACCTTGAAATCTTCCCTTTTTGCAGAGAAAAATATTTCAGCATTTGCTTTTCTTCCCTTCACTTTTTCTGAACAGCTAATCCTCATTTATCTCCAACTGTCTTTTTCCAATATGTCTTAAAAAAAGTCACTCAAAAAGGTACAGCACAGATGTTCCACAACAAGATATTTCTTGAGATGTTTTTACTTGCTTCTCAGATTCTGGATTTTCCCAGAGCTACTTTGAGAGCTGGAGTTTTGTCACTGTTGCAGGGATATATTTTTTATTGTGCCATAACTTTTAAAGTAGATTCTTGAATGAACTTATTGGAGAGTTCTCCCAATATCTGTTCCTAGGAGTTTTCATTGCCCTAATCCACTAGAAATCTGAATAGGTTAAAACTTAAGGCTCCTTTTCCACATGGCTCTCTCTAGAGAAATTATGTTTTTTGGACTGTAAAGTGTTCTTGCCCTATGACAATGCAAATTATTTCTAATCCTATAACTGCAATTGATACTTAAATTAATCCAAAATTATTGGATGTCTACTGTGGATATCCTTTTATAGACAATGACCAAATGACACCATCAACCAGTGAAAATTTGACTCAAGTTTGAAACGGGGATTTTAATGTTTTCCATTATCTCCTTTCTCTCAGAAGGACAGTTTGTGTATCATAAATACAGTCCTCAGAGCTTGCCAGGGCTGGAACCCCGAGCCGAAGTAGAACCCTCTTTCAACCTGTATTTTTCCTGTTTGATTCCTAAAGGGGAATCTACGTGGCTATTATAATGACATGAACATTCATATGTATGCATGTAAGTGCACACACATGAATAGACATCCTCTAAAAGCTACCATTTCAAAAAGTTCTTAAGAAAGAAGTTCTTTACTGTGAGGGTGGTAAGACACTGGAACAAGTTACCCAGAGAGGTTGTGGATGCCCCCTCCCTGAAAGTGTCGAAGGCCAGGCTGGATGAGGCATTGAGCAATTTGGTCTAGTGGGAGGTGTCCCAGCCCATGGCAGGGGGGTTGGAACGAGATGATCCCTTTTTTTAAGACCCAAACCATTCTATGATTCTATAAGTTGCATTTATATTGTAACCTGCAACAGCCTACTACTTACAGGGTAGAGAAAGAGAGTTTCTAAAATTACTGTGTGGAGAGGCTGGGGACATGATGATTTCTTAATGACCATAAATACATGTACAAAACAAATTGGATATAATTATAAATGACTATGTACAAATAAAGTGACCATTTTGACGATTAGTCATTCCATTTCAGGAGTTTTAAATTATGTTAGCACCACTTTATAGGTAAGAAATACAATACAATGCAAGAAAACACTATGAAGCTTTGCTGGCATCTCATATAGGAGTATGAAGTTCCTGTAGTTTCCCACAGAAGAGGCTTAAAAGGAATACAGCAATGCAGAATGTGGATGAGTAGGTCATCTTGGTTTGTTGCTTAATCAGATATTTCACCTCTCTAAGGATCTCTCTGAACTGTTTCTGTGGAGGGAGGAAACTTTGGAGCAGGAATAGAAACTTTGCCTCTTTGCACACTCTTCAACAATCATGTATAACCAAGACATTAAGTACAAGTAGCTGCCAGCTTGAAAATCAGCTTGGACAGTATTATTAATCTTTACATAATTTCCTGGTTTAGAAATGGAATTCTGCTCAGAAAAGCTGGTCATATAATTTTTCAACATTTTCTTCAGACCCTTCCATTGAAACAAGACCAGTTCTCAGTACTTTAAATTTTTTCTGCTTTGTGGCTTCTCTGGTACAGGCACCTTCTTTAATCATATTAAAGGATTTTCAAAAAAATATTAAGCCCTTCAAACTCTCTATTGCTTATTTTCTCCATTACTGGCTTTTAAGTAAATAATCTCATCTTTGCAGCTTATTACTTAGATAAATGTATATTTATATGTCTAAAATGGTATGTGATTTTGTTGGCTGCTATTAAAACAAGCAGCAGAAGGAAGCAATCTTTAAATTTTTAAACTGTTAAATACAGAAATGTGCTCCCCTCTCAAGAATGCTTGTAGCTACAATATCCAAGTCATCATGCTCCTCCAAGATCAAAACAGCCACCTTACAAGCAGTTTTTATCTCTGAAAACCCTTCTGATACATGTCCTGGCTGTTCTGGAGAGATATGGAGCAGTAACTTAACTATACCAGGCATGGTAGAAATTCAGGACAGTTTAGGAACAGAGCTAAATTGTTTACATCCTCTCACCTCACAAATCTCATGACATAGAGAAAAGCATACTCTGGTTTTATATCATGTTTCTTACTCAAGGTATCTTAAAGGCTTGAATAATTAGAATCCACAGCAGCATATAAGTTATATATTCAATATCCATCTGATGCTTGGTACCAGTTGTTGAGATCTCTGAACCTATATTTACGGTTTTTTACTAGGACAGATAGTGACCACATTGGTACTTTCCCAAAATTCTTCTGTTTGCAGTGTTTTTAACATCCAGTGAGTTGCTTACTGAGTTGCACTCAGAAATGAAGTCAATTTAATTACAGATTGAGAAGATGCAGTCCTCAGCGGAGCAGTACAAGGACTCCATCATTCCCTGTTATTTTTATTAGTAGCACATGCTCAGTTCACAGAATCATCATCATAAAAAATGAAGCCACAAAACCTCTGTTTGGGGAAAGAAAAGAAAAGCAGTAAGCCACATGACCTTTTAGGCTACTGTTCCCATTCTTCTCCATGCTCAGTTCATCAAGCCCTTTGTCCTACCTGCATAAATCACTAGATTAAATTCTGATATGACAGAGCATTTAATCATAAATGACATTCCAGTGATGACCACCTTATCGCTGAAAACAGACCCTGACCAGCAATTAAGTCATGAATGTCAATATCCGTCTTGTGTGTAACAAAATAATTTTGCTCTCCCTTTTGTCATTCATTTGGTTTAGTTTCTCATAATTTCCTATAATGCTAATTATTGAATACCTTACCAGTACCTCAGTACCTCTAAATTACCTCTGGAGTTCTCTTTTTAATGTCTTAGATATTTATACTCCAAATTAAAATCACAGTTGGACATCTATGTCTTTGGTTCTGTTTGCTGAGATTCAAGTTGCCTTTCTCATCTGTTGCTAGATGCACACAGCATAATGCACAAAGGATATTAAAAAGCTAATTCTTTTTTTTCCCCTCTTTGAATATCTTGCCTTCTTTTTTAAAAAAAGATCAACTAACTCAAGTAGCTCTATTGTATTCCTTTATTAGCTTGCACCGTGCTTTCTTAAGCATGACACGGCAACAGAATTTAAAAATTAACAAGAATTTCCATGATGAATGTGTTTTTAAAAAAAGACCAATTCACCATTTAGTCTCATTTCCCCTTTCTGGTTATGGCTTTTAATGGAAAAAGGACTTAGGAGATTTCTGGGAAAACAACAATTAAATAGCAAAAACCCAGCTTATGCTATAAAAAATAATTAGAAAGATTCATTTGAGCTGTATGTCCTGAAGTATATTTCAAGGGATTGGATACTATAGGAAGAATTCAGTCTCATTTGGGCACTGCATGCATTTTGACTAAAGAAAATCTGATAAATCCTGTCATACTCCTCTCCCAGCAGGAGGATGTGAGATACAAAACCAGTGATAATCCACCATTCACCATCCATTCTGGGTCACTAGTGTTTTACCTGAGTATTATGAGAGCAGAGTACCATCAGTTCAAAATGATAGCACATACAGTGCCAGGCTTGTGGCAGGAACTACTCAAAATGACAGGCAATGATGGATCAGTTGTTCTTAGAGGTTTCCATTCTAGACAATGATTCTTCTGTGGTGTAACAGTGAGATGGATCCACCGGGTTTGATTTGAGATGCACACATCTTCATTATCAAGGGATCTGACATAATGAAATCAAACATGGGAATAAATGGAGGAGCTGAAGTATAGATAGCAGTGCTGTTGTTGGAAACCATCTAGTCTGACATTCCTGTCCAAAGCAAGACACTGAGAGCAGGTTGCCCAGCACCATGTTCAATCATGAAGGATGGAGAAAACTGCTTTGCAGACAACCTGTTTCATTAGAACACTTTAGTAGAATACCATCCTGCACATCTGCAGAATAAGCAAATAAATAGATAAATAGAATTATTTCCAAGCATGTACTGTCTCTGTGAAACTGTATTCATGGCAAAAAACCCTCAATTGTAATAGTTGCAATAGAGGAATTCCACCATCAAATTTGCTCCCGGTCTACATATCATTTGCAAAGTGTTTGTTCCACTAATTACTCATTCACAGTTGATGCTCTGATGCTTTGCTACACAACTCAGCCTCTTTATTTCTGTATGATTTATGTAATTCTTCATCAGAAATTTTACACTATGTGAACAATTCTCTGTAAGTGTTTGTGCACTTAAGCTTGACATTTGCCTTACACAGTCACAGAAAACCTCCAAATCATTTAAACAACTTTGACTTTCAAAGAAACTCATTAAATAAGAATCCACACACAAATGTTCACAGAAAAAACTGATTCTAACATTCACTGAGCACTCACTAATCAATTTTTAGGAAGTCTATTTGCTCTTTGTGTGACTCTGAATAATACATTTTTTTTAATTCTCCTTCTCGTAATTTATGACAGACAGGCTTATTGGCACCTCCTGTAGGTTTGCTCTGAATTGTTCTGTTCTCCTCTCCCACCTAGAGTCCTTAGCTCTGCAGTTACCCGGCTTCCCCAACACAAGAAGTTTGGAAAGTCATTAAGGAGTTTTACTTAACAAATTTTATGTTACTTTGATGAACTAAGACACATCTGTCTATTCTTAATGAGTAATATAGCAGTGGGTTTTACTCTTTTAGGCAATGAGTTTGTTTAGAAGGATGGTGTGATAAATGACTGTTGGCACTCAGAGTGTGTGTGCACCAAGAGATGACCCATAGCTGTATTAGACAGGACACAGCACCCAGAGCTCAAGATAATGTTGGCTCATGATTCTTTGGGGAAAGTGTTTCCTGGTCCAATTGTCCTTTTCTGTAAGAAGCATGTTTATAAAATTTAACACTTTTAATGAGCCTATTGATCTCTATTTTGCTGTTTGTGTAATAGAAGTAAAAAAAAGAACTTCCTAGCATTAGCATCCTTCATGCATTTCTATGGAATTGTCAAGTTACTCTGATCAAATAAAGTTTTCTCTTTTTTAATCTAAATAAATTGAAGTCTGAATTGTTCCTACCTTCCTTTATTAGGTTTTTTATGAAACTGCAGCCCAGAAGAGTCTTTCTAGTCTTCACTTTTCCTGTCTACTGAGTTCTTCTTGGACCTCCAACCACAAAACAAGGTGGAGGTACTTACCCAGCTCAAGGCTGAGTTCCTTCTGCAGGGTACTGAGAAGAGTCACTACACAGGGAGCATCTCTACTGGAACAAGGGAACAAAGGCTCTGCTGCTTCTGAGGCTGGAAGCTCTCATTTCCTATCTTAATCTTACTGCAACTCTGTTAATTTTCTACTACTTCTTTAACAGGGCTCACTGCACTAATTTTCATTTTGTGGTTTCTCCTCCATAGTTAGAAAAACATTTTTTCCCTTTAGTTGCAGCTTACTCAATTCTGAGATAAAAAACCACCAGTGAAGGTAAATAGGGTTTCTAGACAGCACTTAAGATTGACAGATAAATAAATAAATACGTACACATGTAGACTGCATTCCTGTACCAATTTGACCCAGATTACTGAAATATGAATGCTTTTACTCAACTGACATTAATAGAAGCTGCTGGGTGTTCTGATTTATGCATACTTGAACCTAATTTTAGGTTTTATTTCTGACAAACTTGCCGAGACTCAATAAGGGAGAGAAACGAAGTGAACTGAATAAAGTACTGCAATACATTCCGTATTCGCAATAAAACCAATGCCAGTAACTTCACAACAGGCAGAAAAAAATCATCTTTATTTAAGGACATATGAAGGAAAAGAAGAGACAGATGGTTCTTCATTAATTATGGTGTTACTCAGAATAGAAGTTTCAGAGGGCATTTTAGAAGGTTTGTACTATGTTATGTGGCATTACTGGCAATGTTGACTGACATCATTTGGAGTTAACACAGCAAAATGAAAATTGACAAATATTTCTTCCCATAAAAAATAACACACCTATAGATCAACAGCACTTCTAGAGCAAGAGTGAATAAAACAGCTAGATTTTATATTGGTTTCAAATTCACGGATGACTCTCAAGTGCTGCCCTGGACTATATAAATATTTTGACACCAAGACTGAGCTAGAAATTTCATTGGATCAGCATGGGTTATGCTATTTTGCATTTCCCTCTTTCTGGTCAATTTGCAAATAAGCTGTTTTCCTTTACAGCTTATTGAAACTAGTGAGTTTTATATCTTCCTTATGCTTAGAGTGAGTTTTCTTCCTGATATTTTGAAACATGCATTTCTGCTCCCACCAGAAAGTAGGAATAATAGATGTGAAATTACACATGTACCCATAGAGGTACCTGGCATTTTGGAGATTCAGGAATGCTGGACTTTGGAAGGTAATAGTAATTGGGCCAAGCACATCCTTCATTTAGAGTACACAGGTAAAGGAATGAAAAGAGGAGATCTCATTTCACGTTTCTCATAGGATCTGTAAAATGTTACCAATTTCAGTTGTTGAAGCATAGGGATTGACAAAATGTGATTTACAACTCCATCTTGGGAGGACTGAACCATGCAGTGACTCAGCCTGTGCACAGATGGGACTTCTGTCTTGCATTGGCTGCCGCAGTAATACATTAACTTTCTGTAATATAATCTTAACTTTTTCTGAGGCTCCGCAAAAGAATGAAACAATTACATCATAGACACAGATCTTGTTATGTGAATGATTCCTGAATCTCACATATTTCTAATGAAATCACACGAACTTCATAGCCAAGTGGAGATAAATTCTCTGTCCAGGTAACCCAGTTACACCCCTCCCCCCTCACAATGTGATATACTTTTCTTCACACCCCTGCTGCAACATCCAACTCCTGGTCTCAAACACAAATGGAAAAGACCAATTAGCTTTGCTTTGCTTTGCTTTGCTTGTTGTTTCAGTGAAACCCTACTTCATTTGATTAATCCATCAGAGAGAATATGAAAGCTGTTTTGCAAGGGAGAAGGAAAGGAACAATTAACAGGTGGAAAAGAATAAGGAAAAAGATTATTTTTTAAAAATTTGTTTCAATATAAAAGTAGGAATGAGACTGAATGGTAAATGCAGTGAATGCGAAGTACATTAAAAAACCATGCTGACGTAGGCAAAGTATAACTTAGTTCTGGAATTCACTGCTGTAGTAAATCCACATTTGAATCTTGAAGCTTCTTTGGAGTGAATCACATTATCATCTGTGAAAGTTCACCCTGGAAAAAACTAAAAAAAAAAAAGAAACAGTGATCTATCAGGAATCCTGAATATGAATTTAAAGTCTTTCTACAAAGTTGATTTTTCCTGTCTATTACGTAAATCTAGTTCAGTTCCTGGATCATTTAGCAAATAAAGGAGTTCTGATCTTCTTTCTTGTCATTTTAGCTGCTTGAAGTATGTGCTTAATTTACATGCTAAAAATCCTAAGGATTTTATTATTGAGTATAATAATACAGCAACTGTAGACACAGTAATTTTTTTTTTATACTAGTGGAGAATGGCTGCTTTAATTTATTTTCTCAAAGCATTACCAGATATCAAACTTTATTAAACTTATCACCCATTTGTGTTCTTACTCAAATCCACTTTAAGTTATACAAATGCAATTTTAAAGTTTCTAACCCACATAAGGTTCATTTAAAATTGTTTACTCGGTTGGGGACATGAAGGAGACTTGGTGGCAGAGCTCCCGGAAGAAGTGGAAAGGCTGAGGTCCATGAGAGAAGCTGAGGCAGAAATAGACTTTTGGAGCAAGATGTTGCCCACCATAAATCAAAAATCGGCATCCCTGTCAGATAGGAGCCAGGACCATGCACCCCTGCATCCTGTCCTTGTCAGGCAGAAGGCAGAATCCTAAAATAAACAAGTAGAGTGAAGTTGGTGTTTGGAGCAGTGGGAGAGCTACCTCCCTGCCCACCTCAGCCCCTCCAGTTCCTCTAAACAACAGGTTCAAGGTTCTGGCTGTTGAAGGCCCAACAAATGGAGATGTGAGGGATGAGCTTTCCTCATTGTGAATGTCTTTGCCTCTGGGTAGGCTGTTGCTCATCCATAGGAGAGTAAGATGGACTGTAGTCATTAGAGATTCCCTCTTAATGAAGGCCTGATATGCCTAGCAGAGCCCACTCACAGGGAAGTCTCTGCCTTCCTGGAGCCTGGATTAAGGAGAAGGCAGGAACCTCCCAAATCTTTTTACACATGTCCAACTATTGTCCCCTGCTTATTTTCCAGATAAGTGGAGGGGATACTGTAACTCATAGGCCCAGGGTGATCAAAAGAAACTTTAGAACCTTGGGAAAGTTATTAAAAGGATCTGGTTCACAGTTTATCGCGCTCCTTCCTATAGGAGGGAATGACACTGGAAGGAACAAATCAATCCAATCAATCAATACATGGTTCCATAGCTGGTGTCACCAACTAAATTTTGGATTTTTTGACAAGAGGATGGCTTCTGCAGCACTGGAAATGTTATCATCTGGTGGGAGACAATTATCCTAAAGGGAAAGAGTGTCTTTGCCCAAGAGATTGCAGGGCCAATTGATAGGGATTTAAGTTAGGTGTGAAGGGGGAAGAGGTAGCTGGGCTTGCACCAGTGGGGCAGGGCTCTAATATCCATGAAGACTAGCAGGCTTTCCATCCCCCTCGGGTGCAATCAGCTGCTGGGCTTGCTCCCTGGAATGTCTCTACACTGAGGCACAAAGCTTGGGGAATAAACAGGAGTTTGAAATCTGTGCTCAGACTAGAGATGGTTAAACAGGGGCTATTACAGAGGCATAGTGGGACAGCACACATGACTGGAATGTGGTCATGGATGTTTGTGTGCTTCTCAGAAAACACAGGCCAGTGAGGCAAGGTGGTGGAGTTGCATTTTAGGTGAGGGAGCAACTAGAGTGGATTGAGTGCTCTCCAGGACTGGGTGAGGAGAGAGCTGAGAGTTTGTAGGTGAGAATTAAGGGACAGGCTGGAAGGGGTGATACTGTTGTGAGGGTCTATTGTAGGTCATTGGATCAGAATGAGAAAGTCAATGAGGTTTCCTACAGGCAGCTGAGAGCAGCAGTGAGATTACATGTCCTGATTATTGGGGTGAGTTTTTAACTACTCTGATATTTGCTGGAAGGTCCACACAGTTGAAGAGGTTCCTCCAGTGCATTGATGACAACTTCCTGACACAAATGGTGAATGAACCAGCTAGGAGAGGAGTGCTGCTGGATCTTATCCTCACTATCAAGGAGGATCTGATTGAAGCAGTGAAGGTTAAGGGCAGCCTTGGTTGCAGTGACAATGAGATGGTGGAGTTCAGGATCTCATGTGGCAGGAACAGGAGAGTAAGCAGAATTGCAGCCCTGGACTTCAGTAGGGGCAACTTAGGGCTTTTCAGGCAATAACTGGTACAGTGTAGTAGAATGCAAGGGGGCTCATGGTAGCTTGTTAGCATTCAGGATTGCTTCTTCCAAGCTCAAGATAAGAGCATCCTAACAGGTAGGAAGTTAAGAAAGGGAGTCAGGAGACCTGCCTGGTTAAACAGGAAACTGCTTGGCAAACTCAAGAGAAAAAGGAGAATCTACAGGTCATGGAAGGAGGGACTGACCACTTGAGAGGAATATAAGACTCTTGCCAGAGGGTGTAGGGAGACAAATAGGAAAGCAAAAGCCTCCTTAGGATTAAACTTTGCAAGAGGGGTCAAGGATAACAGGAAGAGCTTCTTTAAATACTTTGCAAGTGAAACTTGCACTAGAGGCAATGTGGGCCCATTGATGAATGAGGGGGGTGCTCTAGTGAATGAGAATACAAAGAAGGCAGAGAAACTGAGCACCGTCTTTGTACCTGTCTATTCTGCTAGAGGAGAATCACTTGTGACCCCAGTGGAAGTCAGGATAAAGGAAGAGTTGATGAGGACAGGGTTAGGGTCCAGTTAAGCAATCTGGATGTTCATGAATCCATGGCTCCTGATGGGATGCACCTGAGGATGCTGAGGAAGCTGACAAAAGTCATTGAGAGGCCACTCTCCATCATCTTTGATAAGTCATGGGAAGTGGGAGAGGTGCCTGAGGGCTGAAGGGAAGCAAATGTCACTCTAGTTTTCAAAAAGGGCAAGAAGGAGGACCTGGGTAACTATAAAACAGTCAACCTCACCTCCATCCCTGGAAAGGTGATGGAGCTGTCTCTAGGCATATCAAGGATAACCAGGTCATTCGGGGCAGTTAGCATGGATTCATCAATGGGAAGTCTTGACCATCCTGGTAATCTTTTATGAGGACATAACCAAGTGTGTAGATGATGGTAAAGTACTGGATGTGGTCTATATTGATTTCAGTAAAGCATTTGGTACTGTCTCCCACAGCATCCTCACAGCTAAACTGAGGAAATGTGGTCTATTGGGTAGTGAGGTGGACCATGAACTGTCTGCAGTTCGTTTTTGTAGATTAATCTAAGGTAGCTTTCAGAGGAGTCAGTACTTAATTCTTTTCAGGATTGCTATACTCTATTTGAAAATAGAAGAAGTAAACTAACTTTAAAAAAATAATTATGACTAGGCTAGTCTTCTTGAATCTGTAGTAAGCATCCACTGCTCTCTGTAGAGGACTCCTGTCATAACAGATGTGGATGTGATAGGACATTAAGAATCAGATAAAGTGCTAGGTCTTAACAGCAAAAAGATTGACAATGGCATTTTTAACTGTTTAAAATCCTTGTCTAAAATATATATCTCTGTTGTTTTACTCTTTGTCTTTTTCCTATAATGCATACCATGCAGATGTTGATATAACTTCTCTATTTGATCCAATCCCTGTGGTAACTGGCATGACCAATATTTTACACATGAATATAGTTATTAGAGATCATCATAACCTTACCACCTGTATTAGACCCAAAGAGGAAAACACTGAGTGCAAAAAAATATGCAACGAATATGCAGGTTTGAACTTTTACTACCATTTTTACAACAGTGTCTTTGGGGAATATTAGCCAGAGAGGACAAACATCCCATTTAGTTTTTATTTTCCCTCACAGAAAGATATATTCTTCTTTTAAAATGTGACCTTATACAATTGAAGACCTAAAGTCACATTAATGGAAACATCTTCCCTTCCTGTGATGTGTGCTGGAGAGCCAAAATGGATGATGAGCAGCAGAGGGCTGCCCTCTTGAATCTCATCTCCAGTGGTTCCCAACTTATAGCCCAGACTCGCACCACTCCTATACATTTAATTCTCAGCACTTTGTTTTGAAGTCGGAAATAAGATACTTAAAAAAAAATAATTGAGTTCTCTGTGTGCACTCGAGCCATTTCATTCAGTCATGGTTTATATGAGCCCTGGTTTTATGCATGCCATTCCTAAACCTGAGAAGATAGTACACTGTCCACAAGAAAAGAGGGACAGCACTAGTGTTTCACTTTGGTTCAGCATGAATGCCTTACTTTTGCCTGGTCTGCTGCAATGACAAAACATGATGTCCCAGGCTAAGTCCACACAGCAAAGATTTCTCTCTAAGAAGGAATACAGAAAATGTTGTATTTCCTGGCAGTACTGCTGTACAGGCACAACTCCCTTTGGACAAAAGATGCCACTTAGGGAAGTGATGCCAGAAGCCAAGAGATGACCACTTTTATCTTCTTGCAGTATGTATAGGGGAGGATAGTGCCACACGTGGGAAGATGTGGACAATCAATATGATTGATAGATAAGCAAGCTTTGATTTATTGGGGTTTTCACACACTTATATACAATCCACTCATTAGTAAGCACACTAGGCAATATCTTACTGGTTGGCTCATCCCGTCCCCTCTGCAATTACTGCTGCTTCTAACTGTGGCACCTTGTTATTGTAACATAGCTGGATTCAAGGACATGTTATCTTTGCCTTTCCCATGAGAACCTTAGTTAAATCAGCATAGCTCCTTCATGTCTACTTTGTCACTTAGCCATTCTCCCACAAAGTAGTACAGGACAATAATGACAGCCAAAGGAAAACATCAAAGTTAGGATGAGTCTGAAAAAGTCGTGTCCCCCCCATGCTCAGCTCTTCAGATAACAACTGGTCTCCATTGCCATTTTGCTGATATCTGATTTGGCAAAGAACCAAAGAAGACCCAAGATTGTGACCCATGTCTTTGCCGTTGTTCCTTTGCCATGTCTGTCTCCAGGGTGCAGCTTCTCACCTACATGGAGGTGTCTAACACAGTGCTTGGAACTGATTTTCAAGGTCCATTTGTCCTTAACAACACAGCAACAGGCTTAAATTCTCCAGGCCTAAATTCAGGAAACAATGTCATCTTTTCAAGCTACACTGACTTTATCTCTCCATCATTGCCTCAGACACAATGCTTTCAGTTAAAAGATGCTAAACATTTCCTAACAAATAAACAGCTATGTTCAGGGCCTTAAAAACTCCTTTAAATAATGGACTGTCTGTAAAAGTAACATGAAGTGTAGCACCACAGATTCTGCATCAAGTCCCTCTATTCCTCAGACTTATGCTTTCCCAGTGTGGAAGGAATAGCCATCTTACCTATATATACTGTTTTTAGCTGGAATAGAGATATGCAGCAGCTGATATGGAGCTATGCTATGTATTTATGCTGGAAATAGTGTTGATAATACTAAGATGTTCAGTGCTATGCAGTACTTCCAGAGCCAACTCTTTTTCCTCTTCTCCCACCTCCCTACTGGTGAGTAGGCTGAGGGGTGTACAGGAGGCTTGGAGGAGACACAGCTGGGACAGCTGGGACAGCTGGCCCCAACTCACCAGAGTTTTTTTTCATACCACATGGCATCACGCTCAGCTGGGGGAAGAAAAACAAAGAGGGGGGTGTTCGAAGGTGACATTTGTCTTTCCAAGTAACTACTACATATTATGGAGCTCTGCTCTCCCAGACATGGTTGAGCACCTGCCTGCTGGTGCGAAGGAGTGAATGAAGTCCTTGTTTTTCTTTGCTTGTGTGCTTGGTATTCCCTTTATTTATTAAACTGCTTTTATCTAAATCCACGACTTTTCTTGCTTTTACTCCCTTATCTCTCTGAGGAGATTGGATATGGATTATCAGTATTAGTGACTATAACCCATGAAGTAACACTCTGCTATGGACAAAGACTTACCCTTATGAAGACAACATCATAATTGGTTACAGGGTTCTGAGTATGCAGCCCTCACCCTCCTTGTACTTTTGGAGGACATGAAAGCATGCTTGAGCCCCAGAAGAAACTACCAACAGCAGCAGAGGATGAAATGAGTGCTGACCTGCTGTCAAATAAAATGTGCTTTGACCATGGGGCAGCTGTGCATTCCAGTTTCGATCACCTCTCAGATCCATCTACACACATGTCCCTCTCACTGGATTTGGATGTAGACTTATTTCCTATTTCCAGCAAGGAAAAGGCTGAAGGGAGAAATGTACTCATAAAAATAAGATTTAGTTCTTGAACCCCTCCTGAACCAACTGCTCTTACAGCTTCTGTCTGCAGTATTACTGCTGTCCCTTCTCTATATATCTGGTTTCAAATAAAAGTTCAGTATTCTATACTTCTGTGTTAACGAGACAGTCTACCTGACCTCACTGTCAGGATTAACAAACAGGATAATTCTGCATCTCTATGCCATACCAACACTCTCATTCAAGCAGATTTAGCATAATTTAATGTTTTTGCCTGTATTTATCCAGTGGTGATATTCCACACCTTAGAAGCATGAGTTGATCATTAATATTATTTCACTTCAGGTGGGCCCCATTATCCAGCTTTGACCTAGATACAAGATGGATTTTTTAATTTATAATAATCTATATCAACAGCTACTGTTCAGTGGGTGTTTCTCCTCTTTTGCAAGACTTTGTGAAGCTGATTCCAGAGAGAAAGTCTATGATCAATTAAGATAACTAATTTAAGTTTCATATTATTTTAATCAGTAAACATAAATAAAATTAAATTTTTAATACTGACAATTCACATCCTTACCCAAGTTGTTTATTTTTGGGTTTTTTTTAATAATCCACAAAAGAATTAGTATTAAAATATGGGAACTGTTGAAGGCAAATCAACGAACCAGGTAATTTGGGAGTTATGGAGTTCTAGATCCAAACCTGTGAAGATATTGAACTAGGCAAAAACCTATAGCCTCTTCTGCAACTGCATTATCTTCTGCATTACTTTTTCTTTTTCAGTTACTTAAACTCAGGAACCAATTTATACATAGCTGAGAAATTTCTGGCTGCTGAAAAACTGGATAGCTAATTATCCCTTTCCAATCCATAAATATAAATGAGGTGTAACAGGATGAGATCTGGTAGTTCTAAAATCATAGAATCATAG